>JAMKCH010058728.1:0-92734 GCA_023653785.1 Ophioderma brevispina | reverse complement strand
TTAGTCGCCCACTTACATAACTTCCATTCCACCTGGGCTGTGGGCTGGGTACTACTTTCAGGAATAGAAATGGTAAGGTCAGAGGGTTTATCACTGGTATGTCTAGTTATGATTTTTACACCATTGTATAATGAAAGGAGGGATCATTTGTATATTTGGCCTTTCCATGATAAATATTTTAATGCAAAGTAAATCAAAAACATCAAGGCCACGATGAACATTAGACTACGCACACTCAAACCTTACCAAGTTTAAGATCAGGTTTTCTAACAAAACCAACCAACAAAAAAAAAATTGTGGACAGTGTCACTTGAATCGTGTAAGATACTTTCTTGAGAAATGAAATTAAGTACCGTAAAACAGCCAAATTTTGCAGCAAGAAATTTTTCCAAATGGACAAGAATTATGTTACATGGTTCTTGTGAATCCAATCTTCCATTTTTCCAGTCCACATAACCTTCTATTTGAAATTGATTTGGGGCAGTAAGTTGTGAATAATAAGCAACTTCATGAAATTTACAATTTACAAGATACCAATTACCTAGGTCGGCATGTGAAGGTAAAATCTGTTTTGATGTATCATGTAGGCCTAATCATTTTTAATGATTTACAAACTACAGTATGACTTGACAGTTTTAAATACTTAACATTTTGCCATATCCTACTAAATTAGAATGGCTGTGGGAATGGCTGAAAATGCAAATAACTTCATTTGAATATCCAAGCAGTCTATAAATAAGCAGTCTTGCAACTTTCAATTTATTTTTCAGATATTTATTTTCAACTTTATCTACTGCCTCATCTCATTTCATTCCACTATATCACAACACATTTCCAACATCTCAATTTATTCCACTCAGTTCACTGACCCATACCTGTGAGATCAGAATTCAACCGTTTGGTTTCTTAGGGAGGATTTGCATTACCATAGATGCATCAGAGTTCTTGATTACATCCCTACAAAGGTTATCAAACTGTCTCAGGGGATGGTAGTAATGTAGTGAGGACAAGTTTAAATGTCTTCACAAAACACCAAGGCTAAGTAAGGGGCTAGGAAAGGGATCATGATCAGCAAATATTTGCAGCATCTTGGAGTCTCGGGAAAAAAATACTTCTCATCCACATCCCAACAATGTTGGGAAACTTGAAATGAAATAGGGGTGATTCAATGTCAGTTATGGGTTTCTATTGTCATAATCATGCTGTTTGAGCAAGCTACCATGCTGACATGTACAAGGTGCCATATCAGTGATCGTTTGCGCCTTGAATGAGAGACGGTCCTTGTGGTCCAATTAGGCCACAGCTTCATCAGGTTTCTTTGATTGTGTTCAAAGATAACTAGAGAATGATATGGGTGAAATATTTTGGCAGAATCTGTTTGAATTGAATGATTTAACATAGACATGTTCTTAATCACTCAGACTTATTTTTGAAATCATAATACTAGATTCAAAGAATGGAAATGTGGAGTATATAGAAAAAAAGGAAATCAAGATTAGGACATGAGAGTGAAAGAATGCTGATAAGTGCAGTGGTGCTGAAATCAATGGCAAAAATGTGAATCACAACATGGATAATGGGCTGGTTTTGAAAAAGGGTGGGATTTTGCCATTTGACTAAAGTGCTTCTCCGTTCAACAACTCGCCTTGTAGCTCCTTGTACAGGAGCGTACCGTTGTTGATTCATTATCAACCCACAGTATATATGCAAATTAGCGTTATGCCCGGCGCAGTGTTCACGGAAGTGCGTTTATGCGGTACGCTTAAGTCGGCTCGCTGTTTGTCCCGTTTAGAACTCGGAGTACGCGCAAGGACACCAGGTGCAAACTGCAAAGCAACAAACAAATCAAAACTATCGTTTTGCTTTAGATTTTGCTAAAATACTACTAGGAAAGATTTCTGTCGAACTGCAACATTATAGTGAGAATAATTATGTTCCTCTATATACGATATTAATAACTTTTTAACTTTTTCTAGGGTGGAGCTGTTTCATATTTTAGAGAAATCTGACATGTTTGTAATGATTAGAGTACTTAAATGTGATTGAATACTTCCAAGTAAGCACTCATTTTAAAGCCTATTTACTAAAAATTATCTTGATCAGAATTCAGTAATTAAAATTATGACTAATTAAGTAAACAAAGGTGGAGGGTGGAGCAATTGGGACACGGAGATTGGGACACGGTACCATGTAAAGTCTATGGGAGAATATGAAGCTTCGGCTCTTATTGTTTTTCTTTATCTTAACAATCATTTAATTATTTGAATTATATTTCAAATTAAAGCTAATTAATTGCCCTTTAATTTGACACCATAAATATTGTTGTGGGACTCTAATTAAAGAAATTATAATCAAATAATTGATTAAGTAACAAGTAGCGAGTGCGTATACAATGGGACACGATAAACCTACAAGATAAATGAGAAAACAATGTTTATTCAGCCCTTATATTCTTCATACCATTCAATAAATTTAACACTAAAACTAATGAATTACCTTTCACTTTCCATGCCTAATTAACATAGACCTATTATTTTAATGAAGCCATTATTAGACAAGCTGAGATGCAGAGGAAATGGGACACAGTATGTTGCAAATTTTTTATAGGTGATTCATTTAGTCTTTTTTTTACTTTAAAAGACACTTTTGAATCTTCCTTTTTTACTTATAGCGTCTACTATACAGCTTTAATTATTCATTAAGATTACCAAATTAATGGTAATACTTAAATTATTCTTAATTATCAAGGGAAAGAACCCAGAGTTGAGGAATGAGGACAAGCTCCTATATCGAACGATGAGACATAAGCCTTACCGTACTGCAAAATAGATTAATTTAAGAGCGTAATGATTATCAGAAAAATAATTCAATCATGAAATGTTTTTACTTTTAAGAGTGGTTAGATTATTGGTAGGATCACAATAGGTACTTTTTCCTGAAATACCAGGCCATCATTGTTGAAAGGTGTGTTAAAAAATGGGAAAACAAAAAACCACATTTATTTTCAATCTGATTTTAGGTTTAAAAAGCAAAAAGATTAGTTATAATACCTGCTCAATTCGGGAATGATTGGGGATCCATAGTCACCAAACATTTGCGTTATAAACTGCCAGAAATCCATGCAAACCTGAGTCAATGGCACCAAACAGAAGGCAGCTTGTTTGTGGGTCTCATGACGTTTCATTCAGGCAAAATGGGCGAGGGATTTAGACAGTCCGATTTTGCCCAAATTTGATCCATAGTCATGATGATAGTATACGAATACGCTTCTTGAAGAACTTTAAATTCAAGTCCAAATTTGTAAATTAGCTCAGCGATTTTCAACAATTTTAACTCAAGTTTGCCATTTTTGAAATTTTTTGCATATTTAGAGTACTTTTCTATGGTCCGTATTGTAATCTTCACACATGGTACATTGTCTATATTTTTGTCATATTTCTACCAGTTTTATGTAAAAACTCAAACAGGATCACCTCGCCATTTTGACTGTTGTTTTAATTTCAGTTCGGTGCCATGATTGTACAGTATTTTCCATATGACAATCGTTCAAGCTTTGCCTTACGTTTAGCGTAAACGGGTGTGAAAAAAATATTAGTGGGTAGAAACAGGCAAAATTCTTGATTACTTTAATGTTGCTAGGTAAATGGCATATATTTTCAGATTTTGGCACTTAAAACGCCCCATATTTTTCACTGATTTTGAGAAGAATTCAGTTTTTTGGCCCATATTTAGCCAAAAAGCCCATTTCCGGGTGCAAAAATTTTTGACTTGCTATTTCCTGTGATGTATGGACAATGAACCAACCTAGTAGTGACTATTCTTATGCTAATCATGTGACAGGGGTACATTTGTAACTATTCCAAAAATCATTAATGTGTGGGTTCCAATCTATTTCTTTATTTTTGGAACAGGTTAGAAAAAGTCGGCATCAGGGTGAACAATTTATATGGGGGAAAAAATGCAATTGTCGCCCAATTTTCGTGATTGAAAAAGCCATAAAACTCCTCAATGGTAATGAGCTATGGTGATGACTTCTGTGGTCTTTTTGTTCGATAATTTCATAGCTAAAATTGAATATAAAACTTGACTAAGTTGAATGTGCTGAAAATAAATAAGATTAATATGTTACCACCCCTACCCCTAACATTTCGGAGGGCGTGAAAAAATAAAGGCCTTCGCAAAAAAAATAAGTTCTTCAAACTGTGAGGTTTAGGCTAAAACAAAATAAACTTGCTTTCGCCAGACCCTCCCTCTAGAGCAAGTTTCTATTTGTTTAGCCCTGAGAGTCCCATTTTGAAGGACTTATTTTTTTGCGACCCGATTTTGCTCACATTGAGGACTCGGTAGATATATGCCTGTAAGCAGTGCTAGGGAAATTTCAAGTTAATAATTAATGCATTTTTTATTTCAGATTCCGTTTTCTCACACAAAATTTTTTTTCACCCAGAAAATGTTATTTTTAAGTATATATCTTTTCCCTTTAAGTTTCCACCATTCTGTCCCACCAAACGTAGTCAAAGCTGAGAACCTGTCATAGGTAAAACTTCAGGAAAAGCTTTGAAATAAAATATTTAAAAATCTCTAAATAATTGTGATCTGTGCAATGGATTTCGTAGATTTTTTCTTTGATAAAAATATTTTTCGTTCTTTTTTCAATTGGAAATCAAACAGACTTTGAATAATACTTTGAAAATATAGTCTACTATCACTATTATTGGTGTTATTGATGCCTTTAATCCATATACTTGTTTTATGCTTACATTGAACTGCCAATTTGAGCATGCGGCCCAGCGACTCTGTAATTAATACTATACAGTAAAATAATTTTCACAAGGTTTATAAACCCTATTAATGTTTACATTTTATGATGGTTATTGGATTTACTTTGCAAAACTTGATTGTGCTTCAGCAGAAGCTACGTGCAAGAAGTCTAAGCAGCTTTAATGACTTATGCAATTTTGTTACACCCCTTGCCTAGCTCCCCAAAAATCAAAAAATAAATGGAGCTTCTACTAGGGGTATCCTCCCCTGTCAAACTAGTATTGTTAGATGGGCAAATCCCTCGATTACATAAATATGCTTGTTTTTAGGAAGGTATATTGGTTTGATGCAAGGTGACTTTGAAGAGATACCACTTTTTTTGTCTACTTTTTTCATGAGTATTTGGATTTCATAACTGCTTAAGACCTAGCCCTACTGCAATTTTTGATGAGCATATTTGGAAGAGTTGGACAATTTCCTTTCAGAAAATGTTTACTTTTCATATGCTACATGTTAGTTTTGGAAGTTTATAAATGGGTTAAGCTCAAATGATTCGGCTACTTTAAATTTGCAGACACCCGCAAACCGTCCCCCACTTCAAATAACCATGGCCATATCCATTCCTGTTCACTGGTCATAACACCAGTAAACCCAAGACACATCTACAAATAAGGATTTAAACATTATTTATTTAGTGCCTGTATTGACATGAACTGCTTGTATTGAGCTCTACAGGCATCTTGCCCTAAAGTGATTGCAATTATCATAATGTCTGATTTTTTTATGATCTGAGATATGGTGTTATGTACATGATGTGTGAGACTTGAGAAGATGGTTGAATGCCTGGAACAGAAGCAAGGCTGTTAATCTATTGGGTCTGCTGTGTTACAAAGTTTTTATACTTAAGAGAACTTAAATCACATTTCTAAGTTACTTATTCATTAAGGCCATGATATACTTCCATCGCAGAAGAGCGATTACCGTGCGCAATACCGGATTTGGACCCATATTAAGTGGTTTTTTTTTTTTTTTTTACTCCTGCTCCATCAAAATCACCCTCATCTGCAACTGGAAGTATATCTGGGCTTTAGTTTGTCAGTTTTGTTACTTTGACAACTTTGCTCCTGTACAATCAACATCTGCAAAAAAATTTTGAATCATTGCTTGGTTGTTTGAAAAGCACATGGGTCCCGTTTTTAGAAAGGTTTTTTTGTTAGACGTGCTTTCAGATGAAGTCCCCTTTGCTTTAGGAAAAAGTTACTCCAACATCATTTTCAATCTAGTTGCCCCATCGCAGATATTTTACAACACAGCTGTTGGACAAGTGATATAACATGGCATAGCTTGCTGAGAAAATGTCCTGGATTAAAGGATCACCGTTCAGTTAGTGAAAAGACAAGCAAATCCCAACTTTCTGCAATTTAGATTAACCAAAGCACAGGGGGAAGAACTGCTGATTGAAAAGTCTACCAGATTGCTCATTTTAAGAAGGCTGTGTAAAAGGTTGACAGAATTGTAGTGTAACTTTTGCAAACTAATAAAGACTTGTATGGGTGTCCAGGGGGTATAGACATGCCCAGCCAATTGTTATAAAAGGAAGGGTAAATGTACACCATGCTGCAGTGTTTGTTTCAAAGAATTGCCCTACTGCATTAGAGGGAATTCACTTTCCATGGAAGGGATTTGTCACTTGATGGCAGAGAGCTTGGCCTCAAGTCATGTAAATGAGCTGCTATCAGGAGAGGTGGTTCTCACAAGACTGTGACTAGGATGGAAACCATTAGCCTAAAAAGGGTGGATGAGGAAACCTCGCCTCTGGGCCATCATTTCTTGGACAAAACAAATGAGGTGGTGATGGTGGCATGTTATGCGTCTAGTGCAATCGGCGGTGCACCGGTTTGGCGGGGAAGGAATCGGGATATGTTCTAAAACGTCCAAGAAATTATGAGCACAGAGTATAGTTGGATGGTAATAGCCAGGTCCTGGTGTTTAGTGCATTATGGGTACAACAAAGTATATTTTGAGAAGTTTGGTGTGTGTTTTAGTACAAATGGTTGATACAGGACCGTATTGTCCTGAGTGTGCCCAGGACAGGACATGAGGCTGTTCTTTGGATAATCGCTTATTCCCTTAATTTTGTGTCGTCTGCACTCTCTTGCAGGGAGGCTCACATTAATCAAATTCAGTGTCCATCTGTGTGTGTATGTGGGGGTGTTAATGTTCGGTGTTTAACTTTGTTCAAATGCTTGTGTGTGTACACTTAATCCAGGGTCATCAACTCGGGTCAATAGGTCAAGCATGCATGTCATGGTAGGGTTCATGGAGAGGTCACATATATAGGACAAAGGTTATTAGAGGGCAACTTTTCAGAGAGGAAGGAAAGGGGACCATGAAAGCAGGCAAGGCAAACACTGGGGTTCTCGAACCGCTCGTGCATAAATTCTTTCCACATCAAATTTGATTTCAAGGTAAAGTAGAAAAGTTGATAATTTCCTCTAACCCAATTTATACATCTGCCAATTTTCTAAAGATACCTTCTCATCAGTTTTGAAACTAAACTGGATGGTGAGTTGTAAGTTTGTGGTCCAAGCAAATTTGAAGAGGTGGGCTGGCTTAGCACTAAAGGAGAACCAGCACAAACGAATAATATTATACAATATACTCTATAAATAATTATTGACCACATACGCGTGGTCATCTAAAACCGGAATGATATAACCATAAAAATGATTTAAACCCATCTAGTGACCATGCGCTATTTAAATTCTGCGCTATTGTATAACGTGTTATGCGATACGGTCGGCACGTTTGCGTCATACAGGGGGGGGGGGCCTGATAGGAAATGTAAAATAGGAATAAGAGCGTCACGTGAGAAGGTGGATGACGCTACTGTGCCGTCAGTATCGCTTAACACATATACACTTCCCATATTACACTGCGCGAATTTCAAATAGCGCATGTTCAGGCAAAATGTTTTTTTTCGATGTTGGTTAGTAATTCCGTTTCCATGGAAACAAGCGATAGATGGTCAATAATATTTGTATTAGGTATATTGGATAATTTATTATTAGTACGGTTTCCTTTAAGGAAGAATATAGTGAAACAGTGAATTTTGTACTAAATTGTGGAATTCTAAACAGTAGTTGTCCTGATCAGGTGGACGTGCCTAAGAAAGTGTGAGCTAACCTAATCATGGGTAATTAAACGTAGTCGCTGACCTTATCATTAGTTCAATAGGCGCATTGTCACTTCCTGTAAGCCCATTCCAACACTTTGTCCAAGCAAAATGCGTACCAAAATGCAGAGTTTGTAATATTTTATTTTTCAACAGTTTATGACACTTCATGTTTTACATGATTTTGAGTTTGATGAATTGTTAATTAGCATTTATCCATAAAATTAGCACTTTTTGTGTCTTCTTCTTGGTAATCGGCACATAGGAATTCTTTGGGGGTGTTTACATACGGGCATGTGTGTGGGTGTGTGCCCTGCACTAAGAATTGATTTATCCGTGTACACACTGATTACCCCGTGCAATTGGGGCAGCAAGTACCACTGGCCACGACTCATATGGGGGGTTGCGATAGACCTTTGATAATCCCCATGTGACCTTTTCAAAATCTAAGTTTACTGAAAAAACCGATAAATGCCCTAAGAGGTCCTCCACACTAACTGTTGTGCAACACTTAAACTTAATTCGCCTTTCATAATGGTGTCATGGCAAGGACTTGGAGATCTAGCGAGTGTATAAGGATGCTCACATACTTGTATTTTTCTAAACTTTTCAATATTCATCTGAAAAGGTCAATAATATTAATCAGTAGAGTGGGTGCCAGTTGGGTGCACCAACCTAGGTGTGTGAGCATTGAGACTAGGACCATAACCCCCAGGTGTTCACATGTGCTACAACCCACTGTTGCCATTTTCTCCCTGCAAACATTAATTTCATGCAAGTTCAGTAAAAGAATTTAACAAATTGGTGCAGTTTTCTTTCATGCTTTATGATGCACAGTAAAGAATTAGACTGCATATACTCGATTTTTAGCTAACTCTTTTATGGTTACACACTAGACCTGAGGTGTGAGTCGATGTGCCACCGTGTTGCTATTCAGGTCATTAGAAAACAAGTGGCTGTATTTTCCGCCCACGCCTTATGATTTTTGCTTTGTCTGATCCAATGTGTGTCACTGTGACACACTGTTGAGATTTTTTTCCTTGTTGTTGGCACCATATGGCTAGTACAAAATGGATTATGATGCTAAAAAGAAATGGTACATGTTTGCCTCAATATAAAATGAATAAAACCCATATTAACCTAACAACCGCTATTATAGCACCGATTCCAAGAAGTCACCATTGCACAGCAAAGAAAAAAGAACCAAAGGAAACAAGGAAGAAAACATTGCATGTAGGCCATGCAGTGTGGCCATTGAAACTGTAAGTGCTGCATGGTGCATTCACAAATTAAAAGTGATTCCTCAAATATGATGATATGATTTTATTGTAAATAACATAGTACTTAGTAGCCCAACACATTTTCATAGAATTAGCTGAAATTCTGTTCCTGTTGAATGGATCTTCTGTAGGCTTTAGAGAAAAAAGATAAGAAATCTGAGATAAAAAAAATAAAAACAATTAGAGAAAGTAATTAAATTAATGCAGTGTTGTAAATGAACATAACAATAAAAGCCATGCCATGCATTTGAGAAAGTGGGTGGTAGTATTAGAGCAAGGGTGAAAACCATGAAATATGAGGCACTGTGATACAAGAGGCGTCGCCGTTCTTGTTCTGTTTTTGATGCGTTCTTTCTTCTTCTTCTTCTTTCTATCAACACTTCCACTGCTGCTAGCTCCGTCATCGTTTGACGTATGGTGACTAGACTTACATCAAATTACCGCTGACTGGACCATTTATGTCATGTGACATTGACCCTGTCTGACCTTTGGACCTGGCCACAGGCGTCCACTAGTGATTTTAATGTCAAAATTATCTTCTTCTACAGGTTTACGCCGATATCGACCAATGTTCTTCACAGAACCCCTGAACCCTTGCCTTATATAGGGTGTTCAGGGCATAAGGAGTCAAAGGTCATTAAGGGGGTCATTTTCCGGTTTGAAAGCCAAAAATTGTGAAAATATTCAAAAATCGCTTGGCCTAAACAAATTACGTAACAGAGTGACGTCATTAGAAGACATGTAATTGGTTACTAGGTAGGGTCTTTGGGTTATCCACAGTTTTCAGGATCAAAGGTCATTCAGGGGTCACTTCCGGTCAAAAACTAAAAATATCCAAAATATTCAATTTTTATCTCCAAACTCATACATCAAGGCAGTGACTTAACTTGTCGATATGCATTCATGTTACCTTTTGTATATCAAGGTAGTTTTTATTTTGGAGGTCAAAGGTCATTTAAGGTCTTTCCATTTCCCTCCAGTTCCCGGTTTTAAGGTAATAATTTTCAAGATTTTTTATCTCCAGAACTAAGCATAGTAGATTTTTTTATTTGTATTGGAACAGTGCATTTTGTTGTGTACCTCAGTTTGTTTTATACCGGGATCAAAGGTCATTACGGGGGTCAAAAGGTCAATTTTGCCAAAAAATGTGTTAAAAATAAGACCAAATTTGGATTTATCTCAGCCTAAGGACAGATAAATCCGTTATTACTACAGTGATGTAACATTAATAGTAAAAGGTCATATAGTCTCACCCCAAAGGTTGAAGTTCAAGGTCAAAGGTCACGATTTACAAACAAGCCCCGATTGAACTGAAATTTGACGGAATATCCCGGGATATCGTAATACCAGAAAAATTAACAGTTTGACCCTATTCGGAACCCATGGTGTCACGTTATAGAGCTGCCAAGGTCAAATCCCTGACATGCTTGGATTGAGTGCACTTGTCAAAATATCTTCTTCTACAAGATTACGCCGATATAAACAACTGGGTTCAGCGGAACCACTGACCCTTGCCTTCAATAGGGTGGTTCAGGGATAAGGATCAAAGGTCCCTTAAAGGGGTAATTCCCGGTTTGAAAGCCAAAATTGGTGAAAAAATCAAAAGTTTTTTTTTTTTTTTTAAGTTACAAATTAGGGTAGCAGAGTGACGTCATTAGAGCACATGATTCTTACTCAGCAGGGTGCTTCGGGTTGTCGCACATATTTCAGGTCAAGGTCATTAAGGGGTCACTGTCCGGTCAAAAACCAAAAATATTCCAAAATTTTCACTTTTCTTTCACTCACACCCAACTAGTACAGTGACTGAAACTTTCAGATTTGGCGTCATGTTACCTTACCAGCTGTATGCAGGTATTTTTTTATTTTGGAGGTCAAAGGTCCTTTAAGGTCATTCCCGGTTTTAAGGTAAATATTTCACAAGAATTTTTATCTCTAGAACCTAACATAACAATTTTTTTATTTTCATTGGAACCATGCATTTTTTGTTGTGTACACGAGATTTTTTATAGCGGGATCAAAGGTTCATTTAAGGAGTCAAAGGTCATATTTTGCCAAAAAATGTCTAAATAAGACCTCAATGGCTATATCCTCATCCTATAGAAACAGATAAAGCCTGTTATTCCTGCAGTGATGTAACATTAATGGTAATAGAAGTCTAAAGTATATTCTCAATTCCAAAGGTCAAAGTTCAAGGTCAAGGTCAAAATCTACAAACGAACTCCGATTGAGCGAAATTTGTCAGAGATAATCCTCGTGACATTATAAATACAGAACAAGTAAGTTGACCCCATCCGGGACCAGGGGTCAACCTTATAGGGGGCTAACTCCACTGACTGACGGGACATTTTTAAGCATCTTTCAGTATTCAAAAGCACCAAAAAAATCTACATGGCACAGCCCCAAAAAGTACACTCCAAAGCAAGAAAACATGTCATATTTTAATTAAAAAAACACAAATTGAAACCATATGTTTCTTGCATGTATGGTTTTGCACTTTGGAAGTGATCGGCGACGGGACCAAAAAGGTACCACACTTTTTTGAAAAAGTAGATTCTTGCAAAAAGCTAATCTGTTATCACATGAGATTTATTGCAAATTGTTGTTAAATTAATTCATTGATACATAAACTATTAGTAAACATTAATGATCAATAGATATAAACCTGAGAATTCCAAACTGGGCCTATCAAAATTGTGACTGACGGACGTGACTGTGGGACTTTTGGAACTTTGCTACATTGTTGCTTTACAGCAAGCTGCATGCTCAAATTACTTTTTGGGGGTTATTTTGCCACAAAACTAAAAATCATATTGCAACATCAATAATCAATGTGACAATTGAAAACATCATTTGAGACATCTCATGTGAAGGGATCTAACTCAAATATGCACTACACTCAGTACCGACAAAAATGATAAAATTCAAGATTTTAACCATGATTTGACTGCTAGGTGGAAATTTAAACTGTCAAAATGAGCATTAAATAACTTTTGTTGTCCAGGAATTTTGGGCAGAATCTGAATCTGAAATAAAACAAAGACATTTCCAACTTGAAAATTTTTTCCCATTTGAATGTACATGAAAAAGTGCCAAATTCTCAAAATTATGGGGCTGGAGACAACATATTTTGTTAATTTTGGTTAAAATGTTCATCAAACGGATATGCGCAGTTATTATCCTCTTGAAGACTATTACTTCTTGGTCAACAGGGAAATCACTTATTTTAATCCTTCTGCCAAAAAGAATAAGGGATGATATTGCAATGGTGACTGATGGGATAGAGGCCAAAACGTGACGACGGGACACTTTTGAGATGGAATATTTTCTTCACTGAAGATCAGTGAACAATTTTTTTATTTTGGTTTTTATATGAGACCACTTAGATAGAAGATAGATTGCACTGAAAGGAAAATATTCCTGTTAATATAGAAAATACCCCAACTTTCATGGTTTTTTTTGCGTGACTGAGGGTGGACGGGACATTTCAAAACCCATACCTGAAACCTACAGTATCCACTAATAATATAACAACTGGGTTTAAATGTTTATCTTGGAATTGATACACAAATGACGCAGAGGTAATAAACTTCTATTCAACCACAATCTTTGGTGATTGTGCACTCTAACACATGAGATCAAGATTTCACTGCAAATGGGCTCCTCACACGCTTTCCATTTCCCTCACTTTTCCAATTTGTCCATAAAAATGAAACAATATAGAGGCCCAAAAACAGAACGGTTTCTTCTGACGCTTAGTTCGTCTACTTTAACAGAAGCAATAATATGGATCATCAGTAAACTTTTCAATTTCATGCAGATGCAAAATTTTGCATGGATTTAGCCCGGGGTGAAAGATCAAATCCCTGACATGCTTGGTGGATTGAGTTGAAACTCAAATTGATCCTTGTAAAGTTGTTAACACGTAAAAATACATTTAATTTACATTTGTGACTTTGGTGAAGTTAAAGGAGTCAAGGTCAGGTCACCTCAATGGGTCATATAAGGGAACACATCCATTTACCATACGGCCGTCTTGTAAATTAGATCTGTTCTTCAGGTCTATTGTTTTCTACATTCGATTAAATGTGGAGCCCTAAGTAATAGTGGTGGTATAGGATATTAGGTCAAAAAAAAGTGTCTCCAATGGCAAAGGCGGAACTGTGAAAAATGGCAATGTGAAAATATGCAGTCCAAGACCAGTTTTAATCAAAATGTGTGCGGTCCTCTGATGACACTTTTTTCTGGGCCTTACCATTGTGAAATTGCACATGTACTGCATTTTGCATTCATGCAAAAATGTGATTTATTACTCTTCAAATAAAAAATTCTACAGGTTTTAAGCTTGATAAGTTGAAATTAGTACAGGTTTTTGTCTGTGCATTTGAGAAATCTAGCAAAACCGTTTTTTTGAACCTATGGCATATTAACTGTAAATTTAAAAATTTATTATACATCAGTTTAAAAAACTAAACTACTTTGAAAAGTTCTACTTGATATAATGATCAAGGAGACCTTGAGATTGAGGACATAAGATAGATAGATTAAATCTCTTGTTGGTCAACCACTTTTATGCTTACCGTCCTATCACAGAGATGCTTGTCAGGGTGTCATCAAAATGAAGGTCCACAACCTGTCGTCATGATGGAAACAATTACTATAACCAACAGGAACAGGCTCAAATTAATGTTGGGCATATTGATTGAGCACATGTAGGCTTACAAATTGGGTCATCAATCATCACACATCATAAATTCCATTGAAAGATAAGTTGCAAATCTTCCCATTTTGAGTCTTTTTTGATAAAGTTATAGCTCCAAGTTAAGTGATGTGAATGTCCAGATCCCGGTGGCAGCACCATACTTTTCTTTTTTTGAGGGGTTGGGGGAAACAAAGTGGAAAGTAAAATTTTGGGAGTGCAAGAGGGGGTTTTTTCTGGGGGGAATTAAACTTCCACAATGTTGAGATTTTAAATAAATTTTGGCCCCTGATATTTGCCCAGATTTGGTGTTTTGGGCCAACATTGCTGAAATTTTCTTCTTCTGGCTGGGGGGGGGGGGTGGGGGGGGGGGCTGGGTGAAAAATTAAGGGGTGCCGCTGCCAATCCCACATGGTGTCACCAGGTGAATGACGCACAATCTCAGGCTTGCAGGCACTGCCTCAGCAGCTCACTTGCACCTCAAGGGGAAGATTACCTCAAAGGTTTTCTGGGTTTTTGCCCCTTGTTTTGGACACACAAATCCACATTGCAGTCATAAGCTTACAATGAGATGAAGTAGGACATCTTGCAGTGGCATCAGCACTCTTTAAGCTGCGCAACTTAACTTTATTGTTAGATTGGATTTCATTTTATTGAGTAAAAAGTGATTCAAGTGGTTGGTCAGTTAAATGAATATTTTTTACAGTAGATTTTTATGAACAGTCATGCCCTAGTGCATTAAGAGTGAGGAGGAAGAGAATAATTTAATGAGTGATAAAAATAAATTTCTCTATTTACATAACAATATATTTTGTTAAACAGTGACTCAAGGCAGTAGCTATTGCCTCTCTGAATTTCTTGGAAAATTTTATGTTGTCAAGTCACCTTGTGAATTTGTGATTTAAATAGTATTAACCACGAGTATAACTCATTGTATAACCTCATTGACACTGACAGTGAATATTTGTTGTGTTTAGGCCTGTATGTAACCTGATAGTTCGGTGGATAGATAATGTGAACCTTTGACACTTTTACAAAAGCATTGGCGCATTACTGATATTGATGTCGTCTTTTAATTCCATAGATTTGCGCTCAATAGGCCCAATTCCAAATTTTCATCCCAGTCGGAAAGGTGGTTTTGATGTTGGGAATGATTGTGTGCATTACAATGACCCATGACCATTGTGTAAATTCTGACAGGAAGTTGAATCTCGCATATCATCCAAAAATAAACAATGCAGCAAATATATTATACAGATGGAGTTGAAAAATGTAAGTTTTTGTGTGAGGATTAATTGGATGAGTAGTGCACAAGACTGGGTTGAAGAAGGGACTGGTGATTATTATTTTTGTGGAATCACATGACCCTATTGAGGTGAAATTTCCCAAAAGCAGTGCATTGTGGGATTGACTCAATACAACCTCTGGCCTAGACAAACTGCAAGCAAGTTGAAGAAATTTCATAATTGGGGAAAATGTGACAAAGTTGCTTCAGCCTGAGAGTTTAATGTAAATAAAAGCTTGTACTATTCTCAATTCACCTTCAAAATAGTTAAGGTGTACTTTGTGATCCTTGTACCTATATTTTGTTTCTGATTCACTTAATATCCTCAAAAAAAGATTTCCAAAAGGTCAGTTGATTCTGATGTTGTGTTTTGATGTTATGAGCAAATACTTGTATCACACTGTCCCATAGTCTATTGTGTTGTAATTTCTGTCCATTTAAAAATTAAAATTACAAAATACTTCTAAAGCAGATTGAATTTGCACATACCATTGGGCACACATACTTTACAATTTAGGCGTACACATACTTCTAGATATAAAATTCTAGATTTCTTTGGGGTAAGTCAATAGGGACGAGGTTGTGGATCATGAAATGCCTTTAAACTAGTAACTCTTTCATTTAGATGCTTCAGGTATAAATATATGGGTTGTTTATAGTCGGGGAATTATTTGTACAATACTACTGTCATGTACACAAAATTACCACTAATGTTAAAATGGTATTTGGATTCAAATCAATTATGGAACTAAAGTAGTTGGTCATTGACCTCTCCTTTTGAAACAAGAAATGTTTAATTAGGTGGGGCACCTTTAACATTTTAAACATACTCTCTTGTTATCAGATCTCATCCATCCATTACAAAGTTAAAAAAGTGTGAAATTAAAAGGAGTAAAAGCACATAAAATCACTTTCAAAAAAGACATTTGTAGCAATTTTTAGCAACGTTTGAGACAAACATAATTTTAGGGGCAGTTTTTAATGCTCTAATACAAGCGGATGTGGTGTATGAACATGACTACTTGGCTGAAACCAACATAGTATTATCTGGGAACGTAGAACCCCTCGTGCCCTCTCTTAGTTGCATGTGGAGACAAACTTCCAATATAAATTACCATAATTCAACAAGGACAAGATTTTCTTTTACAGACATACATAAGACTTTCCACTGGCATACAAGACCCTGGGGTGGTGTATGTATGTATGTATGATGCACACATGGTTGAAATAGTAGGCCTATGTAGATGCTTTCATGATGTAACACATCCAAGTCATGGTTCAAAGTTGGGGTGGGTTGCTAAGGTGCTTAAGCATGTGCAGAACATGTAACTTGTAAAAATGTACATTAAAGAAAAATAATTTTTTAAATAGTGTTGTGTACACTTGGATGTTGAAAAAACTTGCAATTGCAGCCTTATAAATTGTTAAATCAAGGACTCATCCTTGGGCATTAGCTGTATTACAATAGCCATGTTCAGACAGTTATGAAACTCCAAAGGTTTGAAAATTAATTCACATTATTTGACTTCACTCCAAGTTATGTCCACACTTTGGCCAAACTCCATAATCCACCTGACCATTATCCTCCTCCTCATATTGGAGTGTAGACCGGAGGTCAATGTACTGGAAGCTGTGACCTTCCGCGTGATATTCCAACACAAGAATTTGTCAACAAGGACGACCTTGCAAAGTCAACCCCCCCTCACTATCGCTGATGCTGTCTACACGGCACACCACTCTGAATTAGTGCTTCACCGCCAAGTTTTCAGGGGATAAAACCATGATAGACCCTCAATAATACTCCAGAGTTCGGACACGACTAATATTCCCCATTAAAATAACAGTAAAAGCATACATAATTACATTTAATATAACCCTTTACACCTTGGTATAGAGGCAAGATTTTTGCCTACAAAGGTCATGACAGATGGTGGGGACCAAGAAATCCTAAGTTTTGATGTATTATCATTGGTTCTAATGTAATCATTAAACAGTAAAAAAAGAATGAATTCAAAATTCTGCCACCACATCCTTCAACATGCAGTTTATTCCATTGAAACTGCCGAACACATACGGTGGTGGCATAATACAACATTTTTTCAAAAAAAAAATCTTAAAAAAAATGCAATACCACAATTAAGTTACTTAAATTAATTTTAAGTGGATTTTGCAGCAAGTTGCAGCAGAAAGTGATTGATATCAGCAATGCAACACTTTAAATGCAGCAAGGTATGAATGAACCTAGAGCTTTAGGTTTGTTATACATTGCTGCACTGTGTTTTTGCTGATTTATTGATCTCTCTCTACTGCAATCCAACACAATACACTGCAAATCCAGTTAAAAATTAACTTTATTGTAATCCGCCACTGCAGTAATTTTGGTAGACTTTTGCAGTTGGGGCATTGCAACTCACCACAACACAGACGCAGTAAATTATTCATACATGCATGAACAAACCAGTAGGCTTGCAAATACCATCAGGACAAGTTAGTCTGAACAAATTTGTAATTATGGTAATTGTCATGCCAGCAACATTTTTGACACACCCTGTCTGCCCCAGTTCACAATATAATTAACCTGTCCCAGTTCCTGACAGCAGTCATAACACACTGTCAGTTTAACCTTTCAAACAACTCCATGTTTGGATACCAGACCAATGGAGTCACAAAGCTATTAGGATGGGTAGGCAGGAACAGATAGGTCTTTTTCCTCTTAAAATATGTGCAATTACCCAGATGAAACCCTCTGGGCGAACATGTTTGCTTGCATTGTCTACCTAGAAATAGTCAAGTCCAAGTTGAGTTCCCACTAGAGGACTTGATTTCCTATGGGATGTTGGGTTTTCTTCAATGATTTTCCCCAAAGAAAGTATTCTGATTGTTCTTTGACCTTATTAGTGTTCACACTTGTACAAGTTTCTGATTGCTCTTTTGTTGCAGACACTTTCTCTAAAGCTTTCTGTGGCTTTTAAGGTTTACAGCTGGCTCTGTTGCATTAGATTTGCATAATTTGATCTAAATCAATGATTATTTTTCTGGAAGTAGTTTTGGATTAAATTTGTCCATCTTGACAATGCTGTGATGCATTTACAGACCATCTAATCTGACGTTACAGATTTTGTCTCATATGACACCACAACTTACTCAATTTTATTATTGACAAAAAAGTACCTTTGATTTGTAACTGAATGCTATCATTTTCCTCCTAAAAATAATTAAGTGGTTTAACAGCCACCCCCAGATTATATCCCACAGATTTAATCCCTCTCTATAATCCCTGTAGGCTCATTCATGAAGTGAATTACCCATAACAAAAATATTTCACTAAAGGCCCTACAAGAAATGAAGTGACTTATTGATGTTATTGTATTTGACCTCAGCTAACTTAACACGTTATTATTATTGGGTTTAATTGCTACATTGTTGCACCAAGGCACATAATTGGGACTGTTACAGCCGCCTTTGTTTCAAATGCTTCCTCCAGTTTCGGGTTCATGGCCTAAATGTTGGGACATTATGCATTAAATTTATTATGGTTAATACCCTAATCCTACATTAATTGTGAATTTCTAAAAAGCAGCATGGTGCTGGGATCACAGAGAGACAACTAAATCCACCATATTTTGGCATGGTCTAAAAAGTACAAGAATGTTGATTTCTCCCATTTTTCAAGCAACAAGAAATACAGAGAAATGCAACATTTGTTGTATTATAATAAGGAAAAGGAATAAATTATCTGCAATGCTTATGTGAAAACAGGGTGTTAAGTACAGTGATTGGGCACTGATACATTTAGTATATTTTTCAGAAATCAGTACAATCAGAAACAGTGACAGCTCAATCACAATTTTGTGACACCGATTTGAAAGTCAGCTGAAATCTGTTTTTAAAAGAGGCTGTTACAGTTAGTGGTGTGATTAAACAAAAGTTTGATAAAGTAAACAAAGCGATGAAATAAGAAAAAAGACGGAAAGGCTTTTGAATTTGGGTTGGACGTTCAGGGTCCATTTTTTACAATGCATTATACTCATGTTAAGCCTGTGCAAGACCATATTTAGTGAACTATTAGTCATGCTTAATTTGGGTAAGAAGTGTTGTTAACAGCATTTTTAAAAAAATTCTTAAAGCCAATTAAGAACCAAGAAAAAAGATTTTAAAAAATCTGAAATATCCGGAATTTATGCATGTAGGCCTACCCATTTGTACAGGAAAATTTTCTTTGTTTTCATTGCCTTCAAGACAGTTATTTTTCTCTTGAAATGTTGGTGACCCGATCATGGTCTTTTTTTTCCAATGATGTTGTCGTCTTCGTATGGAAGCATATCACCAAATAAAGTTGATTACAAGTTTCGAGTTAAATCAGTCAAAAACATGACAATGTCAAAATAACCTGTTACACATAAATGTGAAAATGTGTTGCAAATTAATTTGTGTATTGCTTCCTGCTGTCAAATTAACTTATTTCATACTGTACAAAAACAATTATTGAAATTGAACTTGAAGTGTGCCTTTGGTGTGTGCTAGTCAAAATCATGAGTATTTCCTCAATAAAGAACAGTAAAAATATTAGAGATTAACCGATATTTGTATCGGACATCGGATCGGAGGCCGATTCTGCAAAATCGGCAAAAAATCGGATCGGTAAAAATATGTCAGAGGCTACCGATTCTCAGCCGATGTACTGAATGAATGAAAGGGAGGAAGTATAATGGGTATTTTTCCCATTTTTAAGTAGAAACATGAGACAAGAGTTGCTCAAAAAGGTAACCTTTCCTCCGAAATTCCTCATCGGAATATAAAGAAAATGTGGATGCATGGATTTGTTGATTATTAACATCGTCGCCAATTTTTAAGTTTAACAATTTGAACTCGGTGCGATTTTTAATATATGGGGCAAATCATCGGATCGGATTGGTGGATCAGCCGATACTACAAAAAAATATCGGCCATCGGATCGGCGGAGAAAACCCTGGATCGGTTAATCTCTAAAAAATATAAAATTAATCAAAATGAAGTGCAACTTCCAAATGCAATCAATCAAGGTCAATTATTGGTCAAATAAATATGAGGTGACTTCACAATTCAGGCACACATTCTGGATTAAATAGAGTCCATGCAGGACATGGTAAGCCCTGCAAATGCTTCAACCACAAACTAAGATCCTGAATAGACAAAACCACTTAAGCAAAACAACCACACATTACTCTTCCATGTCCCCATAATTGGTCAAGGTTGATCACCTTGCAAATTGTTGGAATTATACTATAAGGCCACCTCAACAAAAAACAAAAACCACAACCTCAGATTTTAAAAGGTGCATTTTTGTGATATCTTTTGGCTTACCTTATATCCCCTGAGCTCTACTTTGGGACCCTATTCCAATTGGCCTGTGACCCCCATGTGGAACCCTGGTGGATTGTTCGTGTAATGATTTAAGGAATCGGTTTTTAGAAATTTTTGGGGCTTGGGCTTCATTATCCCTGTCCAGAAATATCCGTTTAAATTTAACTGCTATAATGCATTTATCTTCCAACAAGTCTGTGACTCCACACGGCAGAAGGATTTCTCATGTGCAGCTTATAGCCAACTTTAAACTCATATGTGTGTACGCCAGCGTTTCAATGCTGTGCTCTATCCGCACTGATGTCACTGTCTCAAGGAACATAAATGCACTATGTAGGGAGCTGTTTGTTTGTGTGTTTGTTTGTTTTTATATTAAAAAAAAAAACATCAAAACGACATAATTTGTTTCGAGTCAACGCTCATAAAAGTGACCCCTGCAACTGATATCCGTTGCTGTGGGCCAAAAAGAACTGACCTTCAGTCCTAGCAATTTGCAACATTTTTATGAGGGCGGGACGCCCTCATATTACTTTTCGTCGTCGTGCGAGTTGCCTTATATAGTGTAGCATTTTTTTACTTCTTACTTATTTGGTTTAGATTCGACCACGCAAATTGCCAGTACTTTTGTAGGCTGATAGAAACGGGATGTAGAAGGAGAAGGATAAGATTTGAATCACTACGCGATATATTGGAAATCTGACAAAAAGTTCAACGAACATGGAATTCGTAATGGGATTTTCGAGAGATGCTGGTAGCAGAGAAAGTGGTTTTTTTGAAGAAGAATACAATCTGCGTATTTGTTTGAGCTCCGAGTGTTAACTATTTCGCGAGATGGGTTTCTAACCACTTCAAGTGGGTAGATATTCCTGTTTCGGCGTCCTTACTTGGTGGCAGGGGTGTTAATTATTTTAATATTGAATGGCTGAGGCATCTAGGGCATACTTTTTAAGGTTTTGGACTTCCTTCCATGGTTGTAAATCTATTATATATAAACCCGTAGATAAAAATAAGGGTAATATAGGATATTTGTAATGGAGGATACGTATGATGTATTTTAAGAAGACATTTTGCTTGGGTTGTCGCCGTTTCGACCCCAGAAAGTTAAATGAAAACGCACATCTTATGTCATAGCTCGTTTGCGAGATGTCCCACAAGGAAAGAATCGAAATACTATCCCATAAGAATTATGTCAAATTGTCCAAAACGCTGGTTGTGGGTATAGTTTTTAAAGCTTGTAACCTTTATTATCTGTACCATGATGCAGTCTTAAGTTAAAATACCTCATTAATGCGTTATGGGATATAGTGAAAATCGAGCGGCACGATCTAATCTTCAAAGATAGACCTATCATTGTAATTTGTGGCACGTGTTGGTGAAAGAATCGAAAATCCACTAAATATCCAATAATACATTGTGTCAAGTTATACCAAATAACATTGGTAACAGTGGGTGACATAACGCTGTTGTACACGAATCTGATACCTTATCTGTGTTGTGGATTATAGGTAAATGCATATTAATCCTTTTCATATCCAATTTATGGGCACTTAAAGCACTCAAAGGGCTTCCGTGCTTATGTTGTTTATTGCATGACGGGGAATCTAAGTGACAATGTTTAGGCATACGTGCTAACTAATAGAAAAAAAAATAAAAATAAATTGGCTTTGCTGGTGGTGACCTTAGTCTATAGTTTTAACCAAGAAAATGTTGTAAATTGCAAAAAATAGCCCCATTTGATATCTTAAACATGACATTAGCTATTGTTAGGTATTTGGATGACCATGCCGGGTTAATTGAAAATGGTTGAGCTGAGGAAAGAAGCTTCTTATATAACTGATATTTTGGTATTTTGAATATGCGCCTTTTAAGTTCACAAAAACAGTTGTTGAGTCAGTAAAATTGCGAAATATTTCAATTTCACTATCCTATTTTATACTTTAAACTTATGACGTCATGTAGTGACTTCATATTGCGAATGTTGGTACTCAATTTGATGCCAATAGAAAGGAATACCTCTAAGTATCGCGAGTGGTATCTAATTTATAGGAATTAGATGTATACTCATATTACATATTTTTATAGTATGGTTTGCTGTATTCTATGATGAACAAATAAAAGGGCACACCACAATTCTAAAAAAAGTATCCAGTAACCCAAATTTAGGGTATTTTCTCATTAATTTGGTCTATTCTTAAGCACTAGTCAGTGATTTACGAAATCAGAAAATCGAAAAAAAAATCATTCAATGATGTTTCTCAGTTTGTGACAAATTCGGGTGTCCTAACATAAACCCTGCAAGGTGATAGCCCGAAAGCAGCGTAATAAGGCCCAAAATTTGATATTGTAGTTCCTTACTGTCGCCACGCGCACGGACACTACTACAACACGTAATTGAATGGAGATCGTATCTCTTTGCCCCCTGCTTTTCTTCCAGCTGTCAATTTTTCAATGGAAAAGATAATTTATGCAGAATTGTACATTACTCAATCTTTCACTTTTAACTATTCCTGCGAATTTCAATATTTTGACTCTTTCGCACGGATCACTGATAGTGTCCGTTAACTCAAAACCCAATTGTTTAAACTGTATAGTGCAACCTGTGAGAAAGCGGCAAAAATTGCTACTTGTTCAGTCCAAATTGGTACTCCCTAATATCTAAACCTATCAATATTTTTATTTTTTTTCTTTCAACTAATGTAATGTCTTAGAGCAATTAATATTGCCTGTGCAGAGTTTTGTCGAAATAGTCCAATGGGAAATGCATTTCTGGATGTAAGGGGCTCCAGGACCCCCCCCCCCCCCCCATCCACATAATGTTGTAAAATTCATTTGAGTGGTAGACTGTAAACTATAGAAGTACATTAAAATGTACTTTTGCTTTGTCGTCATTTATCTTGTACTTGTGTAAATGTTTACAGAATATAACGCAGCATTCATTCTACCAACTAAATACGCCTACCGTAAAGTATAATTTTCATTTAAAAGATGGTCTAAAGTAAACAGGCAGGTTGTGCTAGGTTTGGGTGGTCATCCGTTCTTTTTTTATCCCTACATATTCCCAGCTCTTTAATAACTCACCGAATACACATATTTCCAATAGTTTTAAATTAAATTACTTTTAAGAGTATACTGTAACATTTCCCTATTTTGTAGCAGAATGGGCCCGAAAAATATGGTAAAATTTACAATATCTTTAATAGTATACTTTTCCCCGAGACCCCGTTTTAAGTACATTCAGTTCATAAGTCTCTTTTGGTAATCTTTTTCTCAAAGCATCAATTAGCCAAATTTCGGCTCCCAATCCGGCAAATTCACAAAATTTCAGTTCCTAAGACCCTACCTTTTGGTACACAAATTAAGTTCGCAGCACCACGTTTGACATCGGGCGCACATCCCCTACCTGAAAAAAGTAGAGCCGCTCCTACCGGCGCAATCGACTCTGCATTTAACTGTCATTATAAAATGCCACCCCACCCCCCCCCCTTCCAATCGCAAAGACGCCCGAAACGGTTCCGGAATGAACCAAACTCCAAACCCAACCCCTCCCATATATCGAAAGCCGAGAACCGCGCCATTCTAGGTGAAGTGGGAAACTGCCATTGGGGTTCCTGAAATGGCATCAGCATTGCCAAATTAAAATGAGCCCCAAGCACCTATTCATAAACATTCCTGTTGTGAGTCCCCTTGATACTATTTGGTCAGTACCGAAAAACTGTTATAGTTTAGATTAGGTCCTCTATTCCTATTTTGAGCTTTTATGTGGGTGCTTAATAGCCAATTAACCAATGGGCTTATTTGATTGATACAAAAGCTGATGGTTGAATGCCAATAAAGGTATTTGTCCTTTAGCCCTACTTTAGAATTTCATGCAGTTAAGGTTTGCACATGATTTCAAATAAAGGTTCATGGTTTTTGGACAAAGCTGACTAAACAGCTGAGTTTCCTCAATTTTTCTCCTAAATAAAAGATTGTGCTTAGATTTCCCAATCACCTTAAGAGGCATTTCGTGATCATCAACCTCGTCCTCCGCTTACCTAAAAAAGGTTGAGATTTTTTATATCATCTGAACCATTAAGCCTTAGTTGCTTTCCTGGTAGATCGCAAATTATTTCCTTCGGTAAATTTCAAAATATGTGTTTTGTGCTTATTGGCTTGTGTGGGAAACAGGTCAGGATGCAAATAAAATAATTTTTGTAAGAAATTTTTTTTTTTTTTTAATATTGTTTTAAATGCGTTATAAGAGTTTTGTGGAAGTTGTCCCTATCTGCAAAACTTGTTTTGAGAAATTCTGAAAAGTATTCTGATAAATAATGAAATGAATATAATTATTACTTTACATGCTTTAAAAATATGATTAATCCACTCAGAGAAGATATCAGTAGCTTCCCACAGTGCAATGCTTCCATTGGAAGTTTTTTGTACAGGTACTGAGTGAATCGTTAGAGATGAAACACTCTTAAAATGCAAGTTTGTGATCAGTACTGTCAATTTAGCCATGTTTCATCACTAACGATTCACTCAGTACCAGTACAAAAACCTCCATTGGAAGCAATGCATTGTTGGGGGAACACGTTGGCGCATCGGATCTCCTCGCCTTTCACCAATAGGTCTTGGTTTGATTCCCGCAGGGGCTCGTTCTCGGTGGCTTTATGTTAATTTGTTTCCGATCTCATACTCGTTCCCGCAGGTTTCCCCCGGGTTCTCCGGTTTTCCTCCTGCTTCTAAATCGAGCTTCTTGGCATAAATCGTCTGGTATCATGGGTTTCTCTGATGTGCTGAGCGCCATTCATGGCAGCCGCACAGCGCCTTGAGAACGTTTACGTGGATATGTCGCGCGTAAAAATACAAATTATTATATTAATAATTGTGCACTACTGAAATCTTCTCTTAACTCCACTCTAACGATCTCACCCAACAGCTTACAAATGTACGATGACCAAATGTGTATTTTCTGTTTTGCCTTTCTATTACCTACAGATGGTTGGCCCTCCCCCATCTCAGCACCAAGTCTCAAAAATGTAGTTGAGAATGTTGTTTTTACATGCAGGACACAGATACAGCATCCAATTGATCCCAACATGGAACAGCACCAAGTGAGTTGAAGATTAGACCGCAATTGATGGTGGTAAGTATGATTATTTTGCAGTCAGGATGGCAAGATGTCATGAATGGAATGTTTCTTGTTTTTATCGGACAAAAATTTAATACACAAAGGGCCTGAAGTTTTCAAGGCGTGGAATTTTTTACCAACAGCTCTGTATGCAGCCCCCTCCCCCAAAAGTTGACCTGGGGGTTTACTAGCTGCAGGATTCACACCATAATAACATGGAGAAAAAGGTAATGTCGCACCCCCCCTGCAAATGAGGTGGTTTTTTTTTTGGTGACTTCTCTCACTAAGTATAACCCTAAACACTGAGAGAAATGGCGAGATATGGGTTGCAAATATGGTTGCTATCAATATTAAAAGTAGAAAATCTATAGAAATATCAAAAAAAGTCTGTCATTGATATGGTTTATTTTTGATCCGACAAACAATTTTTACCGTATTCTTACAGGAACACCTGACTGAAAAGTGCTGTGACCTCCAGGGTCCACGTGCATCTAGTCCTTCACGGTCAGTACGCGAAAATTTTGGGGATAACTTACCGCGAATTTCTGATTGATTTGGTAGGAGATATGATGAATCTGCAGCATAATTTTAGCTTCACGGTCTGATATTAGATGTTCAATTGAGGAGCAAATGACGTTTTAATCTCGCCATTTTACAGAAACAAATGGACCAGTATTTATTGGTGTGGAACCTCAGGACCAACTTAAAATTTTTGTTTCTACTGTCCTGGGTATGTTATCATGTTAATGTTACTATGTACAAGTGCATGTATGTTCTTGTCTACCAAAAAGGAAATTTCCTTCTCAATCTAGAATGCATGACTGACTTACATAACTTGGGAATTAGGGCATTAGTGGACACAGGGTTGGCCGGTAAACCAGGGCGGTTTAAACCGCCGGTTTAAACACCTGGTTTAAACCGGTGCTAAACCACAAGGTTTATGCCACCTACTTTGGCAAAAACTTGGCAAACCTCAATTTTTTTCAAATATGCTTTTGAAATTTAAAAAAATTTGTAATTGTTGGTTTTAACAATTTATTTTTAGCTCTGTAGAAGTCAGCCTACACTTCCCGAACCAAAAGTGGTGACAAGTAAAAACGAAACACAAACAACAGTACACACCACTTCTGGCCTTTTTTTATACTCATACCTACCGTTGATTCCTAGTACCCATACTATCCTTAATCATAATTAACCTTAGTGAAATATGGAAATGACTGAACATTCAACATTCGCTTACAATTTTGATCTGTAGGCGTACATAATTTTCAAAACTAACTTTCGTAATAACTGACTACAAATTTGAACCAAAGGAAGTCAGAGCAAGTACTCACATTTACAGTCTATACTAATTTGTTTGACAAAATCGAACACACACGAGCGTGCACTGCGTGAGCCAGAGGAACATCGCACCTTGTTCTCGATGCGTACTTGGTCGAAGAATGCGCCGAACCTCCGCGGAGCTTGTTTGCGCTTACCTAGGTGTGCGTATCTCTGTCCAAGTAATTCTAAACCCACTGGTAGATTGACTTGTAATTGTAAATCCACAGCTGGTATTTTGAGTTCTGCTGCAGATCTTTTTGCAAGTTTTGAAAATGTTTATAAAGTGCACTTTTCTGTTTTATTTTTTTTCACAATGTTTTATCCGGCTTTTTTTGTCTTCTTGTAATTGAACAAATAAAATAATGCAAGGTATGTTATATCTTAAGTTAAAGATCGACTTAATTTAGTATGACCTACACTAAAATGATTTGCATACGACCTCATAACATTTCCTAGTTTTTGGCTCGGTTAAAGGCCGACTCAGAGATTTCCGAGGAGGCGCCCTCATTTTCAACAAATTTTTGTTTTTTTGCATATACATCCAGGCTTGTCCATATACTAAACACTGTGTGAAATAGCTAGCTCAAACGAAGTCCTTCAGATAGAAATCGTACTTTGTTATAATTTCCGGATCCGGAAAATGTTAGTTTATACACAGTATCCTAATCACTGTATACTGCACTAAATTTTACTGCATCAACGAAAAATCCGATCCACCTCAAATTTGGGAATGGGCATTTTAGGTGTACTATCTTTAGTTCTAGTTGACTATTTTCAATAAATACACAAAAATTCATTTCCAAAAATTCTCTGAGTCAGACTTTCAAGCCAGTTTTATGCCGGTTTAAAACCGGTTTTAAACCGTTTTCTGGGCAAAAACCATTTTTTGCCGGCATAAGCCAACCCTGGACATGCGTATTAATCAACATATTAAATAGTTGTTTATGAATTGGCTAATCACAAAGGACCCATGCCTCTATTCCCTAACAACACTTTATATTTTCTTACACAAGAGGTGTGTATGTTGTTTCCTAAACTTCCATTTTAGTGTTTACCTAAATCAATCTGCTACTTTCTGGCAGCTTTTGGCTGTCGAAAACGGCGATGATAGCGCAAAAAAGGACACAGAAAAAATCGGAATGAACCGATTTTGAAATTTTAAAATCTGTAATCGGTATAACAGATATTAGGGTGATCGGTTAGACACTATTTTTGGATAAAATGGTCCAAAATTTAGAGAAAAATTGATACCATTTAGGGGGGTTAGGTCCACTTGTACCCAAAAGGTCCACATTTTTTAAAGCTCCAACCCCCCCTTAAAAAAATCCTACTGTGAAGAATGGACATTCCTGGTCTCATATGCAGGATAAATGTGTAGAATGTGCTGGAACACTAGGACGGTCAAATTTTGTAATGTTAATATAAGACAAGTTATTAGTAAGGAGAAAGTTCTTGAAGTAAATGGAATATTTACATCTGTAGAGAAATTGGTAGAACATCCAAAAGTGAAGTAATTTTTAGGATGAGGTAATTTGTGAGAAGTCCTATTGGCCAATACTACCTAGGTATTGATTATGGAGTAGTTGCACAGTCTTAATTATAATTATGATGAAATCCTCAGAAAGCCCTGGGAATTCTGCAGTCTGGGAAAAAGTGTTGGAACACTTGAACAGCTTTTGGAAAAAAAAAACTTTTTGGGTTTTTTGCCCTACATCTCCCCCATCCATGTGATAGAGGTATTGTCATCGGCGGTCTTGCCAATTCCCCCAACATTGACTGATGGTGTGGAGAAGCATGAGCCTAGAAGTTGAATGGTATACACTATTTTGTCTTTGACTCTATTTCAACGTTTGATCGCTAAATTAAATATGCAAAATTTTACAATGGTCAACCATCTTTTATGCTGTAAAAATCATTGCACATGCATTACAACCCTTTGTGTAAAGGTAAGAACACTTTTGTGTGTGTGTCAAAAACCTGCATGTGTAAAAAAGCTGTGCATTGGTAAAATCATGGCCGTGCGTGCATCAAAAACCGTCATCATGTCTCAGAAAACTTGTGCATGACAGAAACGCTGGACATGCCTTAAAACTCTGTGTACACATGAAAACACTGCACAGATCAAGAACCGCACATGCACATCAAAAATCCTGAGCATGTCTCAAAACCCTATGCATAAATTTGTAAAAATGTGCATATAAAAACTCGACATACGCATCAAGAAGTCCACCCGCATGTGAAAAAATCCCTTGCGTACAGTAAAAATGCCTGGTGTGCGCAAACCCCATGTGTATCAAAACTTGGCACTCAACAAGAACTTTGCTTGTGAGGAATTGGTTTGTGTATTAGCTTCAAGCAAAGTAGACAACATAACTACAAAAAAGTTGTAAGAGAGGCCCTCCCCAACTAATTCTATGTTGGAATTACAATATTTCTAGATTACCAAGCTCAAATTTGATGATGCTGTGTTAATTTTTGGTGGGGAGCGGCCCAAGACTATGCATGTGGTCATCAATGCACCTCAAAAGATGAGTCAACTGAACATCTTCAACATCAGGGAGTCTTATGATGGTGTGTATGGCTGTCGTGTAGGGCAAGATTCAGACTCCAGGAGGTTAACAGTGATCGGTAAGTTCATTATTTTAAGATTTGCTTAGATGTTTTTTTGCTTAATTTGTTGTGACCTTCAAGTTCAAGGATAGTAATGACCCTCTGCCCTCAGGTAGATAATCTTTGATGAAATTTTCAACACTAAATTGATAATATTAATAAGTAAACTTTGTTGAAGAAATGGCTGTAGTTTTTGTGTCGCCTTTGTCCACTGTTGTCTGTTGATGTTGTCTTTTGTGAAAAAGGGTTAACATTGCCTGTAATATCTGCATACTTGATGGATGTTCAACCAAACTTGAGTCAATAAGCACTGATCTCTATACAATGGATTGGCTACACCAAACAGTAATTGTATATTAGACGAATGAAGCAACTGGCGGGACATCTTGGTCTACCGAACACAGTAGCATTCCAGAGACACCTGTTTAACAGAAGTTTTTTCTCGGGTGCCCGTTTTTTTAGGGCATTACACCCATACCGCGCAACTCCAAATAACAATGAGCTCACTGAAATTGTTGTGATTCTGTTGTCGTTATGTCGCGTATCCACATTTCAATGGGAACAAATTTTGTTAAGTGACCGGCTCTTAACCACTGATGGGGGCTCTTTTTGGTATTACAATAGGCCGTCTCAGTGCTCAATTACGAAGCTCGGTTTCAATCCATTGTAAAGAGATCAGTGCTCATAGTGCAACATGGCATCCTCCTTTCAAAGATCACATACCAAGGCAACGGTAACCTACCAAAGTCAGGATCTAGTGTAAGATGGCTGAAAGTTGTAAAAATTACCTCAATTGAAGTGAGTTTAAGGAGGCTAGGACATGATAGATCTGTCGAAAATTTTCATGAAAACTCGGTCTGAACAAAACTTCCATTCGATGGTAATCAACAATCCAAAATAAAAACATTGGGGTCACCGGACCTCGGTTTTCATATAATATTGATTCAAAATAATACCTATTTTTTGCCATTTTTGGTTAAAAGTTAGTTACAACAAACAAACCTATGGAAAATTTTATTTTACGACAGACATTTAATTATAACAAAAATTCTGCTCGAATTGTTTTTTTTTGATGGATTTCTACAAAATTGCGACTACTAGTGCTTTCGATTAAGGAAAGAAAAGATGGGGCATCCGACCTACTTGTCTCAATATGTAACAAATAGGACGTTTTTTGGTGTTCAAAATAGTGAGGAAAACTATCTATGCGACATTCGAGGCGTCACACGCACATAGGTTCCGCCGTACCAACGCTGCGATATAATCTCGCGCGTATCGACCACGACCACGCATTTCATACAGCTAAGACCATCCTATTTATTCATAATAGTTTGCCTTATAATGAGAAGTAGTACTACTTCTCTGAAATCTGGGGGAAAAATGGGAGCACGGAGCATTGAACAAAATACAGTAAAAACACAGAAAGTTGCTGTATACGTTAAAAATACTGAGTTTATGGAACTCTCGAAGTATTTTACTGGCAATGGCCAACACAAAAGTCTATAAAATCGTTGTCATTTACTGTAAATGCACCCGAGCGTATTTTAGAGAGCAAGAATGCAACTCTCTCAATTCCAAACTAGTTATATTAGGAAGAACAAAACTGGTAAAAAATGCTTGAAATTCAAATAAATCTTTGTCTTTTCAGTTTATGCCGTATTATATTCGCTCTGCAAACTTAGAATTTCGTGACGAGGAAGGGGAGGACAGTGAGGTATAGCGCTGAGGCGGGATGGGGTAACTTTTTCAGAAGGGATTGTGCGGCCCCCCCGAATTCCGAACTTGGGGACATGGGACATGATTTCATCATTTTCATAGACCCTTTGGAACTCAGAAATTTCGAAAAATGTGCAGACGCAGGAACGGGCGCAGGAACTAAAAGTTGGCTAAATTTAGAGTCTCAGGATAAAAGTTTTACAAAAGTCGACCTCAAACAAGAAAGGAATTATGCACGCCTCTTCTACAAATGTTAGGCTACAGACTCTTTCTCCATCCACATCATCGACTTCACGCCGTGTTTTAATAACGGTTTTTTTTTTTACTGTGAACTATGTGAGTTGCACTTTCAAACTTAAAGATGCATTCATGATTTGTTGGCCAAATTGAGTTAAAAACACAAAACAACAAGAAAAGGTTATTTCCAAATTTAAAATCGATCGGGACGGTGCCTATAGGCCACTGTGTCTGTGTTGTCATCTATTCGTAACGGAAATCAGAAAATTCTCCAGGTAAATTTCGCATGTAAAATTGGCACACATACTTATATAGCCATGAGATCAGATTATAAGACTCTCGGCTTTTTAAGGTAATTTAGAAAATCTAATCACTTGGTCAATTTGATGGGAGGTTGTGACACACGAGTAAGCCTCCCCTGGTAGGCCACATTAGGCCAAATTCGATAAACCGTGCATAGAAAACAAAAAGTATTGGATGCCTCTACAAAATTTAAAAGTCTTTTTGTTTTTTTTTCAAACTAAAAACAATACATTGTCCAAACCTATACTTTCGCAATCCTCATGTGAATATAAAACCCCCCTCATTCAACCATTATTTATTCCATAGGCCTTTTGGGTTGATTTTCCCCCAGTTTTTTTTTTTTACCCAATAGGGTCTTGGAGTCTCTTGGCATTTTTAGGTTGACGTCCACGTTCAGGCATCTCCGCGCTTCATAGGTTTAGTTGGGCATCTAGACGCACGCTCGGCGTAGCTGCGTGATTTTACGCCGAGTCCACTACAGAGACGCCACGCAAAAGCACTTTTGTTGGAAAATCCTACTTTGAACAGTGCCAAATCTAGTGCGCGGAGCTAACTTGTCCTAGCCTCCTTAATTGGAACCATACGTGGCTTATGTATATTACAATGAAGTACCCTCATTTGTTTGAGGTCAAAGGTCACATCAAGGTCAAAGGTTATATGAACGCTGTCTTCAAACCGTGAACAGGCAGCACACTAGCGTTCCGAGAACCACAATGTATTTTGCAGTGAATGGGGTTGCCCACGTTTTTGCACACATGTGAAGAACTTTGCACCTGTGGGATGACATTTGCAACCCTTTGTGTGATGAATTTGACATCAATGTCTGGAGACTTGTGATTCAATATCTTTGAAATTCAAAGGAGAGCTGTGTTATATTACCATGTAATACACATTTCCCTTTTAAATATCCGTTTAGAAAAATCACTTTGAAGTCATGCTGCTTATTATTGTCTAAAATCTAATTGAGATCTGACCAACTTCCACCAAGTTTTATTATTAAATATGGGCTAAAGCATGTGAGCAAGAACTCCTTGTTCCTGAATACAAGTTACCATCAATTTGCCCTCCTACCTAAAAGTGTACAGTTGTATGTGGAACATTTAAAAGTGATTTTAAAGGTGTAATGAGAGCATTTCACCCCTTGTCCATAAAAATTGAATTGAAAGTCCAGATTTTTGCATGATGTAAAGCTTTATCCAAAAATATTCCCATCTGATAGGATCAGGCGTTAGAATTCTGATATAGAATTTGCAGTTTCTTAATATCGTATGAGAAATTTTTGAAATATCATTGCTTGAAAAAGTGGGGAATTTGGAGATCTCTTTCTAGGGAAAGCACTTGCTTGAGTAGCTTAGGGAAATTATAATGATACTGACTCAAAATCTCTCTGACCTCACATGAAATTTTACAAAATGAGAAATTCCTTACCGGAAAAAAAAATCAAATCACCTTTTGATTTCCTATTTTAGACATTTGTAGCTGAATTTAAGGTAAGAAGAAACTGTATTGAGTGTGTATGAAATCACTACAAATGATGCAATTATGGATGCTTTGAAATCTCGTATTGCACCTTTAATTATTATTACTATTATTATTAATATAATACTACAAGAATTTGACATGACTTTTTCTCTTGCAGAGGAAGCTGAATTTCCTCTGGAGTGCCCTACTGCCTCTGATTGTGATCCCATGTATGAGGATGAACAGGAGCTAATATACCATGAAGCCAGCAGAATAGAATGTACCGTCACAGGAAACCCAGAGCCAACTATTGCATGGACCTTAAAAAAATCAGCCTATTGATCTAGAAGGTAATTCCAACAAAAATGGACTCCCGTAGACCTGATTCATTCTCCGCTATTTTGTAATTCAATTGAAGCTTGGGTGATAGGGAAAAAACTGATGCTCACATGAAAGTGCTTTTGTGAAATTTGCAGCGCCGGCATTGATGTGTGCATTTTACATTGATTGTACTACAAAATTACCCAACCGTCACTTTTGTCTCAAGATGGCCGTGGTAGAGTTTATTCAAAGATTTCAGACTGCAAAATGTCTTATCTGTTGCAGTGTCATCTGAAAGGGATAGGTAAAGGGGACGGACCTGTGTATACAGGAACGGAGTGCCCATCTCTCTTTCGAAGCGATTGGGCCAGACTCCACCATATAATGTTGCTGCAGTGGGATTTTTTTTTTTTTTTTTTTTTCCATAGACCTGATTCATTCTCCGCTATTTTGTAATTCAATTGAAGCTTGGGTGATAGGGAAAAAACTGATGCTCACGTGAAAGTGCTTTTGTGAAATTTGCAGCGCCGGCATTGATGTGTGCATTTTACATTGATTGTACTACAAAATTACCCAACCGTCACTTTTGTCTCAAGATGGCCGTGGTAGAGTTTATTCAAAGATTTCAGACTGCAAAATGTCTTATCTGTTGCAGTGTCATCTGAAAGGGATACTGGATCAAATTACATGATATACTACAAGGCATTTAAAGTGGCACTGGCACATTTTCACAAAATATGAAATTTATTCAGTTTGCTCGCAAATGATAGTCTATTACATTTGAAGAATAAAGATATAGTTTAACACATAAAAGTTACTTACCCCAAAACAGATAGGGCATTAATAAAAGGACGAAGACATCCAGATAATATGTAGACTAACTTTTAAGTTTGCCGTAACTTAAATCAACAAATGTGTCTATTACATGAATATCATAGACTCGTATGCTCATTGATATTAAAACCACAAAGATCACAGACTGGTCAAACAGGGTGTGTGTTGTGGAAATAAACTCTAGCGTGTGTTTTCTTGTGTTAAACGGCATTTCCGTCGTCTGCTGAATTAATGACTCCGGCGTCATTATGAAATCGTTCTGTTTACCCATAAGGGTGCTGATTTGGGCTTAATCATTTCATTTAAGGGCTAATGTATATAAAAGTTTTACAACCATGCAAAAATATCAATTTTGAACAATCTTGAGGGCGCACTATTTTTCAAATGTGCCAGTGTCTCTTTAAAACGGCTGTTACACATGAACGCAAGGCCTAGGTGATAAACTCATACACAGGAAATCTTGGTCATATGCAAGCTAAATTGCTATTTGCATGGAATCCCAATGTGTTATATGATTAGTCTGGTAGTAACACTTGATCCATTAGTCTAAACAAGTTTTTGAGGGGCCAACTTCCTTATAAGTTATATTATCTGTTAAGATATTCTTGTGATTAATATCCAACCACACAGCTCAGATGAAGGGTTTACAGAGCTGGCTGGATCAAGAATAAAACTACATATCGAGGGTTAAGAGCAAAAAGGCCCTAAATTCAATAGCTGCCAGGTGTTAGATTTGGCAGGTATAACACTTAATAAGAACACAACTGACAAATGGCAGCTATTGCACATGGGGCTTTCTTGCAGTAAACCCTCGATATTTAGCTGGAAGCTACACAGAAAATAATTGGGAATTTGAGAGGCAAGTAGACCAATAGTGATGTGTGGCAGTATTTCTTTCTCAAATTGCAGACCCTCGCTACACATTAAGCCAAGTTCAGTCTGGCAAGCAGATCAAGCATGTCCTGGCTATCAGCAATGTGACAAGGTTTGATGAGGGAATCTACCAGTGCCAGGCATCCCAGCTAGATGCTGGGGTCTTCAAGATTTTGACCATCACTGTTGATGTGCAAGGTAAATAGCGCCAGTGATTTTAACTTCATTTTTAGCTTAGTAGATGCAATCTGAAGAGCTTTGAAATGGTTTGTGGCTGCATTATAACTTCCCTTGTTATTATTAGTCATAATTATGATCATGAGCTCATTTGCATAATACCGCTAAGCAGTGTAGACTGTTATTGACCAATAACCGTGCCTGGCTCCAATTGAAATTCAGCTGACTGGGATGGTGATTATGGTCTTGCTTTACCAACTGCTAGCATGTTAAAGGGGGAGGTCAATTAAAGGTTTTCATCTTGATGGAAGGACACCAAAACCCAAGAGGAGGGCAGTGATCTTCTCACAATGCAATTTTTCCACTGATTGTCGCATGAATTTAGAACAAAAAGTACTTCTTAAAATTACAATTGGGATGAGTTCTGTTCATTAAGGTACTTTCGTCACTATATACCTAATATATAGAATCCTCTCATCTGTTGGTTAAAAGTAGAGTAATTAAAAATAGCTGGGCCCCCTTTTTCTATAAGATGAAAGTCATGATGAACTGTTTGCCCCGGGGCACAGCAATCGAATGATGCCGGAAAATAGGACCAGTCTAAAACACCGTTGTTATAGATCGCTCGTGTGTGCGCGTGTCCTGTACTTGTCAGTTTGTGAAATCGTTTTTTAACCAATCAAATGAGAAGTATCTATAATTCGGGTAACTAAAACAAATATTGACTGCTTAATTTTCGGGCACAGTTAAAATTAGGCCCGCGGTGAGTTCAAAACCATGACCATTGCCTCAGCTCGCCTTTCGGGCATAGTCATGGTTTTGACATCCTTTGGCCTATAATTTGAACTGTGCCCATCATAGCAGTCAATATTGTTATATACACTATGTGACAACCAGTGCAAATTGTGTTGTGTGAAATGGCATTGTGGGAAGAACAACTCTACCTCTTCGTCAAAACCCCATCTGCGAAAATTTTGTCCAAATATTCCAATCCATTTTGATTGTGAGAGCTTAAAAAACCACATTTATAAGCTCTATAAATACTGTGGAAAATTAATATTGGATGACCAAAAAAGAGAACATTTTCGTCATAACTGTCCAAACTAAAAATCCTTTAACCGTTAATATTTCTCAGGTCCCAAAATTTGACCATTCCAGTACAAATATTGGGTTCTGGGGACGAGACTTTTAGCAATCGGACCAGGGCCCTTTAAATCATAATTATTATATAATAATGAGCTAGTTTTACAATTTAGGTTCAAGCAGTTTAGGTTGCCATGCCACCAAATTTCCATCATTGATGTACAATTGTTCTAACAGCAATCACCTAAAGTATGTGTACCTTAGACTCTAGAACTCTACATATGTGGACAATATAGCTCAATCAGGTAAGCGCACGACTCCAGTGTATGCTCTCCATGCGATTAGGCGTGCGTTCGAGCCTGGGAGATTCAGCTATCTTGTAATTCCCTGGACAAGAAATTTAACCGCTTGGTTGTTCCGATTTACCCATGCGAATGATTTGGGAAGCGATCCCGGTGCCGATGGTTAATCTCGATGTATGTTTGCTGATAAGGAAAGCGGTGATCCTAATCTGCTGCATCCCTTGAAATGATGCTAAATGGTTTTGGTATGGGTTGGGCCACAGTGATCAACGACCATTTGTGAAAGCGATTAGGGGCCATAGCATAAGGGTATATACAATCTCTGCCTATGGTATATTATTATTATTAATCCCATTCCGCCAGGAATGATCAAAGATTTCTTTTTTTCAAGTTTAGTTTACTGAAGCATTAGATAATGATGAGTTTGGATACACCTCTGACACTGTGGATTCTAGTCGAAATATTCCAATGGGGAGCAAGTGGAATACTGTGTACTGTTACGTGTATCTGTAGAAATCTCAGATTGTTGATTTACACCGTAAAGGGGGATGGTCCGAATTTAAGTCTATAAGTTTCTCTTGATAGAATGGCCTTCACCTCAAACCCCATCTGAAAGTGTTCGCGCCGCTAGTTCAGGCCCGTTTGATGTGACAGCTAAAAACGTGATTTAGCAAGCCCCATAGAGTAATGTGTAACATTAATATGGTCGACCAAAAGGGGCACATTTAGCTCGTAACCGCCAAAACTTAAACATCCTTAGCCCTAAGGATTTCACAGGGTAAATGAGGGAAAAAATAAGAAGCTTGATTTGATACCAAAAATTTTGACCACTTCCGGTAAAATCTGGGGTCCCTGGGGACGGACGAGGCTATTAGCGATTGGGCCCATGGACTTTAAAATAATAGCTAACACAAAAATATGGCCCAGGAAGGTCTAGTTTTAGTGTTCTCAAGTTAAACCACTGATCTCTAAAAACTGATAGGCTGTCTCCAGCGATTGAATAGCGAGCGGGTGAAGAAACCGAAGTTGCACAGCGTCATTGTGTCTACGCAAAACACTTCAATCGGTTGCCACGGGTGTCTATGGGATGAGTATACATGGACGTCTTTATAGCGTAATTTCATGGTCAATATCTAAAAACATACCAAGTCATTTAATTTTGTGGATAGTATGTTGCCGTTTTGCCTGAAATAAAACTGTGAGTAGAAGTAATCGAGTGATCCAGGCTATTTTGCGATCTGATTTAGTGATCGATACTGTTATACACGTAATTGCCTATAGGGCTTACATTCTACTGTATGTACTTGCACTGGCTATGTGGTCTAAAATTGCGCTATACAAATTTCATGAAGTATTTCGCTGGATAAATGTAGAAATGGATAGCTTGCTGATTGGTTTGTTGGGTACCCATGCATGCACATCCCAGGGGTTCTGAAACTGTGACCTCTAATGGGCCCAATTTTCAAGTGGATGGAAAATAAACCCCTACGCGGACCAGTGTTTGGTTAATATAAAAATATATTATTTTTTTAGTGTGAAATTACCCTTTAATAAGGGAACCCAATTTGGAGTAATTCATGACCCCTTGAGGCTTGTCTCTACTGTGAACCCAATACCTTTAGAATAGCCAATTGGCCCACATACAAGAAAACTTACTCACTTGGTAGGCTGTTTAGAAAAAAAATACCAAACACTCAGGGGTTTATTTTGCTGATATGTTATGTTAATTTTCGTTATGCTGTATCCATTGCATATACAGTCACAAATCACAACTTAATTTGATACCCTATGCGGGGACCTAGAACTGATTTTATTGTGAATTTGATACCCCTAGAGGAAGTTCCACATTGCAAGATAGTACCTATTTTATGGTACGAACATTGGGCCCCCGACCAAAATCCAAGACCCCCCCCCCCCCCCCCCGAATTAGTTATTCCAAAAATATCTTAAGCAATATTGTTTAAAAAGAGAATATGGGTCATTTACAGAATAAACTCAAAAATGCTTACCAATGTTCCACCCTAAAATATAAACCTATGGGGGAAAACTCATCTACCTGAGCATCATGGGGTAGGGTTGGGGGTGGTTACCACATCCCCTGTGATTTTCATTCCAATTCCTTATAAACTTGGTACCACAGAATAGCTGAGCGTTTTTCTTTTCATTGCATGGTCTCAAACTAAGTAACAACATTTGCATGTGTTTTGGTAAATATAAAACTTGATTTTCCCCTATTTGCTGACATGCGAACTTTATTGACGTTAATTTTGAAGTAATGCTGGGCATTGCTTGGTACTCATTTTTAATCAATGAAAAGAGTAGGATGATAGGCTATCCAGTGGTACTAAAATCAAGGTCTGTGGTATTCCTGCATCGTAATAGGCGTGTTGTTATACTTCTCTTTCAAAGGGGGGGTCCCCCTCCCCCATCCATCACTTTGGGAGCGTAAAAACAATTAAATGTAATTGTTGGGCTCAATGAAAATTCCACTAAAGTAGAAAAAGGTCCACTTTTTGTTGAATTTTTTCATAAAAAGGGCCAAAATTTGGAGAAATTTTGACAAAGTCCACTTTTGGTGCTGAGTTGTTCAAAAAGTACAAAAAAGGACCATTTTAGGGGGTTAGGTCCACTTTTTTTGAAGTCCCGCACCCCCAAAATAAATCCTACATACGGGAGGCACATACTTGGCGAAATGATTGTGACGATTTCCTGATGGCAGCGTAATAGTAATTAGGCAACAGCGCAGTGAGTGACCTTCGGGCCGGAGTCTGGCGCTTTATAAATGTCCATTATTATTATACTAATCCCAATTCTGTATGTTCGTCCATATGGGTGTGTGTGCACGCGTGTTAAAGTTTCAGTTAACCCTTTTCAAACCGCTCGTGCCTGGACACCTTAACGGTGCATTTTGTGATTCTAGCACCTCATTGTTTGTGTATGGTTCAATAGATGTCTCTAAGAAAAGGATAAATTTCCAAAGTTTCAGTTGATTCTGACAGTGCATTTTGGTGTTTTGAGCAAATGTTTTTTATCACAGTGCCCCATAGGCCACTGTTTTGTCATTTCTGTCTGTAATAGACAGAAAATACAAGATTACAAATTTCTTCAAATTAGATTGAATTTGCACGAAAGATCCGGCACACATACTTTTCTCAGGGCAACGGTTCAGATGATATAAAATCTCAATTTTCTTGAGTCGGGGGGGACGAGGCTGTGGATCACAAAATACCTCTTTATCTTCAATTGCTACCAAACCAGGGGTGCAACAAAGAGACTTGCATTTATGTCATGGTAGGGTTAAAGGGCATATGTCAAGGTTAAAGGTCATTAGAGGTCAACTTGTGCAGAGAACAAAGGAAAGGAGGATTGCAAAAGCAGGCGACGCTAGTGGTTCGAAAACCACCCGGTCTTTAAAAATGCCCCAACCAACCACTACATTCAAACCAATCATGGCCTGTGCTGCACTGATTGACAATATTCTATTTCTGTCGCCAACTTTAATATCATGCAGTGAGCCAATCAAAGGTACTCTAAGAAAGGTCGTTGATATTAGGACTACAAGGGTGTTCAACTTTGTTTATTGCTACTTTCCTGACTAGAGCCAGTTATAACCACTATTGCTTTATGGTTACCATAATCATACTAATTGTTATTCCATAGAGCCACCGAAGATTGTCCTGCCACCTCAGGACAAAAATGGCACCGAGGGTGGTTCAATCACTTTCTACTGCCGGGCAGAAGGTGACCCACAGCCAGTGTATAGCTGGTTCCGTGGCGGAGGTGACCCTCTTGAAAACGGTGAAAAGTATGAGCTTACTGATCTGAATCGGGAATTAAAGATAAAGAACCTGGTGAAGAATGACCTTGGGGAATATACATGCCAAGCAGAGAATGCTGCGGGAATTGATCAGGAATCAGGATTCCTGAACGTGTTCATTCCACCACTGCTGAATCCGTCTAATAACGAGACCATTGGTCTCAATCGGAACATTGATCTGGAGTGCTTCTTAAGACGAGGGGAAGAAGACACATGGCTGAGATGGAGAAGAGGTGACAAATGGTTGAAGGAGGGCAAACAGGTTGGTATGGTTTAGGTTCGAAGATACCAGTACTCTGAAGTTATTCATTATAAATTGCAATCCTTGACACAGTAATGATATATTTAAAATTGACCTGATGTGTTTGCTGACATGAACAAAGACATTAATGGTTTAGGAACCCACTTTTATTTCCTAACCCCAAATTGTTTATTAAAGCAATAATAGCACATTTTTAAAGAGCGTCCCCAATTTTAAAAATTTAATATTTTTGTACGGTTGTGTTGGTAATTATCTAAGAAACTACTCCTGCGAACGAGATTGCTAAAATATGCGTATTTATCTTTTAAGCGACTTTGTAATTAGAATTGGGATCCCAGATTGTACTTAACGGCAGAGCTGGAAATGCTAAGTTTATGTCCGTCCATGATGAAATAGCACCACCTCAAGAAAATGACCTATAACTTGACTTGCCTGAACCAATAAAACAACTAATGGATGAGCGTAGATACGTACATGGCGCTATTTCATATTGGAAGGCCGTTTCCAGCAGCCGTTGAATTATTATCGGAGATCTCCAATATTAATTATTCTAATTACAACATTCCTTCGTTTGCGACACATAGACATTTTCAAGCTTAGCCATTCACAGGTATAGTTTACTAGCCATTACCAATGAAACCATGTAAAAATCTCAATTTTTTTACATTGGGGGCTCTTCAAAAAATGTGCTATTATTGCTTTAACATACTCAACCAAAAATTGCATGAAAAGGGTTCATTCATTTACATTGGCTCAAAATTTGCTCAAAACTCAAAATGGTGATTTGTTTACAAGTTTGCTGGCATGACTAGCCACAGATGTTTTACAGAAAACAAAATAATGTAGATAACCATGGAGAGATGTTATTAAAGGGACATAATGTATGAAAAAAATTGAAAAGGACCCTTACTGAAATCACTACCACAAGTTTGAAAAAATTTGGATGTTTACATTCTGTAAAAACTGTAAAAACAGGAAGAGTTCCAGGGGGGGAGGTGGCAGTTTGTGGCAATTTCTGGAACAAGGATGCTGACATTACTGCCAGCATTTACCAAACTTGAAAAGCATGTTGTCATCAGCTCACAGACCATTGCTATTGTATATGTGCTAATCCCGGCTAATCCATCTTTGACTTGTCAGATCAATATCTTACTACAAGCCTAAAGTACAATGCCTGAATCCCGGTCTGAATGCTTTTGAATTGTGTCGCAAAACATGCTGTATACACTGTAAATTCTGTCAGGCATGTGACCACCTTGCTTTTCTGTTTCAGAAATTGTCACAAACTGCCACCTCCCCCCTAAATCCCTCATTGATAAACTGTTATTCTTATTCTGTGTGGCAATTTGTATGTGTACATTTCCAAAGGACTTCAATGAGCGCTGGGAAGTTTTCTCCAGGTCAGAAGGCAGCAGCACAGTGAAAGTTCTACGCATCATTGATACCACCAAGGAAGATGAGGGACCTTACACATGCTGGGGAGAGAATGCCGGCGGTGAGGATGAAGTCAACCACTGGCTGCTTGTTGAATGTAAGTGCTTTCACTCAGGGGCGTTACAGGGGTCGCTTGTCAGAGGGGGCGAGTTCCCAGTTTTTGAGGCAGATTTCCCAGTTTGAAGTGAACATTTCCCACTGAGCAGGCAAAAAGGGCTTTTCTTTGGTAGAATGTTGATGTGGCTATCTAAAGCAGGCTTGGAGTGAGGAGGGTTTTTAAAAAAAAAAATATAGGGATATTAGGCCCAAACCTTAAATCCTACCCCATTTCTGGGAGGGAGGTTCGAGATGGAAGGTTCAAGGAGGAGGGGACATCCAAAGAAGACATGGAAGAAGCAAGTGGAGGTGGAGAGTAGGAGAGTTGGGTTGAGGATGGAGGATGCATTGAATCAGGTGAAGTGGAAGGAAGGAGTAAGGGCGGTTGCTGCCAGTGTGAGGTGAATCCGGCCACCCCCATTTACAGGGACAAAACCGGATTTAAAACTTTGGATTTACTACTTACTACTTTACTATTTCTGGGGATGTTTTCCCTTCAAAATGTGGAGCCTTGATTTTGACTGGAGCAAGCAATGAGTTTGAGGATACTGTATGGATATCTTGACATAATATCTTTTTCAGTAACATGGTTTCAGGATTTAGTTTGTTTTATGTTAACATATTTCATTAACATACTGTTCTTTAGAGGACATGTGGTGCAGTTGGATCAGCGTTTGCCTCATGAGAATAAGGCTGTGGGTTTGAGCCCCGCTGTTGCCAATGTGTTGTGCACTTGGGCAAGGCACTTTAATCTCACTTGCCTCTCTCCACCCAGGAGTATAAATGGGTATCGGCATATGCTGGAATGTAAAACAGACTCGCTGTGCGGGAGGAGTGGCGAACCCCTCCTACAGCAACATTATGGAGTCTGGCCCAAACGCCAAAGACGGAGAGATGGGCACTCTGCCTGCGGGTGCACCATTTACATTTGTTCTTAGTCACACCACTTGTGCAAAAACTCCTAATTTCCCTAAGTAATGACCACACACAATTATGGCTATGTTGAGCGAAATACTTGATTGACAGGTCGCTACGTCTGTGCTTGTTTATATTGCACCCATGGTACAAAAACACTTCTTCAGAAGTGATTTATAAAAAAGTAGCCATAACTCCATTTCTTAGAACTATAAATCAAATAATAAGACTTCATGTCAAAGTAGGAGTGGCTTATGGCTAGATTTCTCACAAAACAAGGCAAAGTTCCAGTTCACAAAACTCATGTACATCATGCCATAGAAGAGTAGTTTTCTTCTTCACAAAGGAGGTGTGACTTAGCATAGTCATTATCTGGGAAAATATAGAATCACCGATGCAAAAACACTGAATGCATTAAAAACGGTTTGTTCGCTGCAGTGTGGTTCTTGCTAGTTAAATATCCTTGTGTTCCTTTCAACAGATAAACCTGTGATTGATCTTGAACGTACTCCTTACAATGTTAAGGGATGGATAGATAATGAATCCAACATGACCTGTTACTGGGATGGGTACCCCATACCTAACGTCAGGTGGACAAAGAATGGAATCCCTCTCAAAGATGGAGTGAATGCTACCATAGAAACAGAAGTGGTTATTGGTGGAGTCATCACAATACTCTATGTAAGTATCAATTACTGCAAGGAAGACATATGGGAGTGGGTTATGATGTTTAAAGAAATCCAGTAACATGAAACAATATTTAGACACAATAAAATACACATCTCATCCAGGCATTTTCTAATATTGAGAACAATTCTGAAGTGTGAGTTTTTTACAATTTCAAGGCAAAACCAGAAAAAATCCGATTTAGTGCAAGCCAGACATTACGACATCAGTCTTAATCCACCTTCCACATGGCATGGGCACATTGCTTTCTGATCAAGACCAATGTTATGCAAATCCAGGGCAACACACTAGCAGTGTGATTTTAAACTCTATGCTAAAAGCATGTGGAATGTGGATTAAGACTGATGTCATAGTGCCAGGCTAGCACTAAATTAGATTTTCCTGGTTTTGCTTAGAATTCTACAAAACCCAGGCAGTGGGCGGCCAAGCCTCATTCACTATAGCAACTCGTCAAAAATGTCAAACAAAATTACAGCAATACGGAGTGCAAACCACAAACCAATTTGGGTGCTTTGATGTGGGTCGGCCATGGGTGTTCCCATGACCCACATACGACCTCGTTCTTGTTCGTTATTAATACAAAAAATGCAGAAAAAACCCTTCCAATGGAGTTGATTCTTCAACTCCAACGGTTCTGGAATAAGAAAATATTCCTTGACAACATAAAAAAATTAAGAATTTTTCGTCAAGATTTCACTTTTACGTGGTTAAAGAAATGATTCGTTTGAAAGATAATGTTGGCACAAGCAAGTAATTAGTACGTACATTCCTACCATATTACGAACCACATAATACTTTGATTGACGCATTATGTTTGCACAGAAGTATACCTATTTGCACAAAGACGCCTCGCTTTGTTCAGCCGAGGGCTTTCCCTCTCAACATGCACTTCCGGCGATCCTGTCACAGTTAATGGACACAATTTTGAGGCGTCTTTGACAGAGACCCTGATTGCAGCATAATAATGATATTAGGCTACATCCTACATTGCTCTGAATCCTCTTACGGCGATGCAGAAAGTATTTACCCATGTTGTAGTCTGTGTCACAGACTGCAAAAAATAGCTAAATTACTACTGCATGAGAGACTTATGTTATCAATCGCCTCATAGAGAATGCGTGTATATGGACATTAATCTCAAATATCTAAAAAAAAACAAAGGGGTTCTATGGATATTTTTGCATCAGAGTGCCAGGAATTTTCTCTTATGAGAACATCCCTCAACTGGGTCTGACCCTATGGAACCTTTTGAGAAATTGAACATTTCTATCAGTAGCTTTTACACACAATCTCTATGGGCTCTGACGAGCACCAACTAGGCTGGCTAATTTAATATGCGCGATCATACTTTCCGCACTGCTGTAGAATCCTCTGTTGCTGTACAAATGTCGGTATTATTATTTTGTAAATCTCAGTTTTGCCGTGCATTCTAAAAACCTTTCTTTTCTAACAGGTAACACCAACCTCTCTTGATTTTGGTCCATATGAGTGCATAGCCAAGAATCGGTTGGGAGATTCATCACACAGAATTACATTTGAACAAGTCTGTAAGTAGTATAATGTACTTTAAAGAGAAGGCTGTGTTATCAGGACTTCACTGCCTAAGGCACCTGAATGTAGCCAAGGGTACATTTTTAGGTCGTCCGATGAAATCGGAAAGACCTTATGGCAGCATGATCCATGTGTGTGTCTGTGTATCATGTGTGTGTCAGTGTGTTAGTATACACTTTAATTTAAAATGTTTAGCCTTTTGGTGCAGTGATGGACCAAGTTCATAATTGGTATGCTTATGAGCCAAGGAGGCTTATGTGGTATAATATGAGGATAGTAAAGATCATTCAAGGGTCACTTAGGGTCATTATATTTATTTACTTTATTTACTTCATTTATACTTTGACCACATAATCGGACGACCTATTTGGGACTGCTGTCCCTACTTTTTTCCTTCTTTTACCTGTGACATTATGCATTTGTTGTTTATACTGAAGAAAATTCTACGAACTTTACCACTTTTACAGATTTACAAATTTTTAAGCATGCATCTGAATTTGTTCTGTGATATATATGTGGGTTTACTCTAGTCAGTCTCAAATTAGTGATGTAGGCCGCATGTAGTGCTGACTCCAAGGCTGAAACAACCAATAAATACACTCTGACATCATCTAACTTGAGACTGAACAAAGTAGAGCAAACACAAAATTAGTTTCAGTTACAGGCAGATTCATCACCTAAGACGGTGCTATAAATGGGCACATAAAACATTGTGCAATGATGTAGCCTGTAGAGGGAACTCAGGAGCAATGTCATGGCTTTTACACAAGTTAGCGTGTGTCTTGTGCTAATGCGAACACATAATTTCTATCTAGCTATCTATCTATGCACCATGTCGCACCATAGGACGGTTTGGCTCCTCGAATCAATTTAGACCATCTATTCCCATCTTCTTGCGCTTCCACATATGCCTTGTGGAAGGTGGTGCCCACAATGATTTCATCTTCCCATCTCCTCTTCCTTGGTCTTCCCTGTCTGCTTGTGCCTGCGACAGTTTCCATAAAAATGTCTTTTTGGTAGGCGCTTTTGTTCCTATCTGCACAAGTGACCAAACCCTGCTCAGCTGCGAGGCAGGACAAGCTCAGGATCCTTTTTGGTTGAATGTGGGCAATAGATTCTTGACAGAACTTCTTAATTCATTCCGGATCCCCTATCCCTTCCGCTTAATTAAGTATTTTTCTGTACATCATCGCATCTCAATCTTTCCAACTTCTCGTTCATGTTCTTTTTGATGGTCCAGGTTCAAGCCATACATAAACGAGGTTGATAGTGCTGTTGATGCCATTAATAATCTTCTTTTGATTTCGCTGGTGGGGTCATTTGATGGTGTTAGCGTTACTCTTCCCCCAAATCCTTGAATCTGTTTAACCTTCTGCAAGTTTTTTTGGTGACCATCACCATAATGTCAGCGTGTGCTTTAACGCATGCAAAACAGCTGCATGAAAATGATGACATCACTCCATCCTGTGCATATAGTAATTTGGCTAGTGTGTGTGTCTGTATGTGTGTGCGCATGAATGCATGCATGTGTTTTAATAAAAGGCACGTCAGCTTAGATCCATTGAATCCAAATTGCACCAAATTCACATGAAAACTAATACACCCGGTGCGGGTTTAAAACTATATTCGGAAAATCGGTTCAGAAATGCTAAAAATCTGAAAATGTGGTCATGGCCAAGAAAAGGTTCATACATTTGTTTTAGGCAGCACATACGGATAGTGCGTTGTGACAGGAGCCCAGAGATGCCAATTTCCGATTTAATCGGAAATCCGATTTTGTTACATGTCTGAGGAATTAAAATCGTGTTTCTATATTTTTAGATTTTTTTTACTTTTTCCGATTTTTTTATTGTTTGGTCGTAGATTGAGATTTTGAACGGAATTTTGTTTATCATAATTGATATCTCAGACTCTGATGCACTCAAAAGTACATCGGAACATAGGTATTGAAAATAGGTTTGCGTACATCGCGGATTTTGTATAAGAGACTAGCATAAATGCAAAGCATGCACCCTGGCATCAAGCTTGCTCTATCGAAAAATACCGATGGAGCGACAAAATGAAAATGAAAATTGATTTACAGCCCTTGGAAACAATTTTAAAGACATCGAGAAGTAAAGGACCCGTTTCAATAGCGTTTACTCAAAGAGGAAGGCGAAACTTGCAGTTGACATAGGAAGGCAACTTCATTGGGTAGGTTGTAAACAGTTAAGTGACGGCAAGCTTCAAATTTTTTTTTTTTCTGATCAATTGCTGTATCAATTTTGAAGGTGATTGCATGGTGCAACTGCGTAGTAGCTATTACTTGATGCAGGAAATGAACTGCAAAGGAAAATAGCCCAAAGCGTGTCTTGTATCAATAATCATTATTTTACTTGGCCTTTTTCTACCTGAAAGTGAATTTGATAAAACAAGCATGACTAGTAGTGAGATGCGATGTGGCGTCCCAGAACTAAGGCTTTCGCCCCATTCTCACATTTACAGTTAATTTTAACTCTTTTGGAATGATATTTTACTCTCAGGAAATTGGTCTTTCTGTAGCTAAATGTGCAGAAACCCTGGCTTCCAGGGGCTTCGCCCCTCGACCCAGAGTTAGGACCCCCCGCCGTTAGGGCGATACTCCGGTCGCTTCGCTCCTCCGTTCGAATTTTCAGATTTTTTTTCCAACTCCCATTGGTACATCTCTGGGAGCAATAGGTGCTGAAAATCCGAGTAGATACTAATTCAATTGGCTGAATGCTGCGTAAAATAGGCCAGTGGTCTCACTTTGGGTTGTGCAAGCTGCCCAGTATTATTGCTGCGGAGCAATTACACGGCTTGGCTGTGAACAGCAGAAATTACATAAAAAAAGAGGGATACTTTGGTGATACGGGTGATTGGTAGGTATACGAATAGGCAGAAATCGGGGAATTACAGAAGTGGATATAAAGAGGGAGGAATCTTACATACAAAATGTGTGGCACAGGAGAAGTAAGAGAAAAAGAAAAAAAACAATTAAGAATGTAGGGCCAGAATATGGTAAGTTGCAGGTGCAATTTGGCATTCATACTAATTTGGATAATGTTGCATTATATGTATGTATGTTATAAGAGGCTCCCGTAATTTTTTATTCAATAGCGACAATTCACAGAAAAGATAGTAAATACTTACTCTTGGGTAACAGGAACTATACAAGACTGAGAGTTTGAGAAAAGAATAAAGAAAGCTGGGACTAGAGAGTTAATAAGACTATGGGTGCGGGGCAATATCAAAGGTTATAAGTAGCAAATGGAAATCACAAGAAAAAACTGGGGGAACTACGTTATCATCGTTAATCCTTGCCCTGTTTTAGACACAGGCTCAATACTAATTACTCGGCTAGAACATTCGACCACTATTCAAAATTTTGTTATAACTTAATAGGTGTGTGTGGGTGTGTAAATGTTAAAGGTGGGAGGGGTCATGATGCTGTGGCCATAAGCTGCAGTAGTTATAAATAGGCCAGCACTGTAATTGGCTATTGAACACACTTATGGTGTGATCGTGAAATGCTGCCCAATCTCCATAGATGGTATATAGAAACGGGCTACATTGACACCCCTTGCCACCCCCCCGGGGATTTTTGAAGACAATCCATTTTGTGAAGATTTATATCCATTAAGCAACTGACAAATCAGGTTGTCTGCAAAAATCCCCACCGGGGGTTAAACGGTGAGTGGAGCTTTTTCCAAAATGGCTGCCAAATGCAACCACCCCCTGCGGGAGAGACAGTAACCAACGTGCCTGCACAAAACACAGAAACACACAGGCACTCAATTTTGGTACCAATAGATAGTATGGTCCCCTCCTCTTTCCATTCTACCCAAATGGTACCCAAGCCTAGCATGTAGCACAAAAGGAAGTCATAAAGTCGCCCATGTTTGCAAAATTTGTCAATTTCCATAGGACACACATAGGGCAAAATTCATTTTTCGCCCAAAAGTTAGGAATATCCAATTTTCAAGCGGTTTTTTCTCACTTGATGGAAAAATGACTAGTTTTATAAAAATGAGAGTTTTAGTGATATAATAATGTTTTTGAGTCGCGAAAATGAAAAATATCAATTTACACCTATATTTCAGTACAGGTATTTTCATATTTCTCAACAGATGAAGTAATTAGTGACGTCATAATGGGATGTGGATGTTGGCACTTATTTTGATACCAATGGAAAGAAGAAACTCTAAGCAACCCTGTGGTACCAAATTTACAGAATGGTGTCAGTACGAAAATCACGGGGGGGGGCATCGGGATAGTTTGTTAAAATGGCTCAGGTAGACGAGGTGTAAGTCAAAACGTGACAGTAGATTGATGGCTCCGAAGCCGTTGGAGATCGACTGATGTGGCAGAGCACTCGTATGAGGAGATTGTGGGATGCCATTAGAGAGCCCCAATTATCAAGCCCCTGATTTGGTACAGGAGATGTGGCCAGAGCAGAAATTCTCCACCAGATTGATCATGTTGGAAGTTAAAGGATGGTGCACTAGGTACAATGGCCACGGAGAAGTGATGCCACAAGAGGTGTCTGACATAATAGTATAATAGAATAATCTGATACAGAAGAAGACAGTTAAGACATGCCTCAAGAAGAGGAGGAGGAAAGAGAAGATCAATTTCTAATTCAAAGGAGCTCAAGGAAACAGCTTGCTTAAAAGATCGCCAATTAAACAATACCAATGATTATAATTGGAAATTCTTCTTACCGTATGAAAACACCGTGGTTCTCAAAGGTGATTTAGCCAGAGGTGGGTACATGTCTGGTCTCTACTGAATTCTGCAAGGTTACGGGCTGTGCATGTTGGACCAACATTGGGACCAGACCCAAGAGATGCTCCAGTGCTCCTGATTTTGGATCTCAATCGCTGAGACACCGCACACTAAGCCCACGAGAAAGACAGCCCAGGAGAAAGATGCTCAACAGGATCAATACCAATAGAGACACTTGGTGACAGCATTTTTTTCTTTTCACAAGCCAACTCCCCAAACTCCCTACAGACTATTTTTCAACGGCCGGACTTGCCTAAGAAACTACCCGGACCTAAGGATTTCAGCAGCCGCCCTCTGTCCAAACACAGGGCGCTCCACACCAGATAATTGGCAAGCTTGCTATGCATGCTACGATGCTGAGTATATGGTCCGCCGGAGTGGCCGAAGACACCCCGCGAAAAGACTGATGAGGCATCCAAAGACGGGTCAAGCTTCTGGGCTGACCCCTAACCATAAAAGGGCAGCTATTCCAACATGAGCAGCACAGGAAAGCGCCGTCGATTCAGGGCATGCGCCATAGAGGATAATGGGGGAAAAGCCCCTTGTGGGGTTAAGGGGCAGAGACCCCGGAACCTCTTGAATTTTAATGTTTGAGTGCTTTCGGAGAAGGGTTATGTCATTATCTTGAACTATGCTGAACGTTGCGGGGGTACCAGGGACGGAGCCTCCAGAAAGTCTTGGTTTTAGCATGTTTCAGCGCATACGGAGAGCTCTCGGTTATCTAACAATCATGACGCAGATGAGCTCTAATGCCCCTGGCGGGGTAGGGTCCAGGGTTCGGAGCCCGTGGAAGGCTCTTGAGTTAAATAGCATGTTGAGTGCTTGGAGGGATCTCAGTAATATCTCATTATTTTGAAGCAGATGAACTTATACTGCCTCTGGCGGGTGGTCAAGGTGACGAGCCCCGGAACTCTTCCAGTTTTAGTATGTTTGAGTTCCTTTGGAGAGATCTCGGTTATCGCATTATCTTGAAGAGGATGAACTATACTATTTTTCTTTTTATTTTTCCGAACACATCATTTCACGCCCCCCTGAGGTGGTGTCCGGGCATGTGCCCCCTTCCCCCTTGCCCTCTCTAGTTACGCCACTACTTCCGATGTGGGCCTTATAGAGTGCAGTCCAAGGTGAATCCTACAGCGAAAAATGACTATCACAGTGCTCTAGGGGCGCTCCAGACCAGGTCACTCACAGGTGACGCCTGGCACGGCCCCGCAGACAGAAAGCATACACTTGTGCCCCGGATGGACTGGTGCGTGATGGTTCTCCTCCCATAGGGAGACACCATCTAAACGGGAACTTTGAGTCTCCCTGTGACATCTGCATCCTTTGCGCCACATTCCAAGATGTCTTTCCAGACAAAATGATAGGCCCGCACCTCAGGACGGTCCGCACAGATGCCGAACAGGAGAGGCATGAGCAGGCTCCCCCGGGGGCATTCCATCCCTGAGCCCTTATAGACCACAACCAAGACTGTGTGTTGAGTACGTTAGTTAATTCTTAACAACAACAATTTACATGTATGTGGACGCGTTGTTGCGTCGCTACGCGTACACCATGCCTGAAGCTCTCGCAAGCAGGCCGGAGTTAAGAAGCTTGTGCTCAAATTGGTAACCATCCGTCAACACATCAGACCAAGAAACCATGGTATACGGATTCAAGGTGAAGCAGTGATGAAGGAAGGGGGGGGCTGTGGTTGTGGTTTAGTCGTGTATAGTACGTATAGACCATTTTTACTAAAGCGCCCTCTATATACACACTGGAACGGCTAACTACTTAATTTTAAGTGTGACTTTACCTCAAACTAAGCCACAGGTCCATGCAAGTATATAATTAGTTGACACCGGCATTTTGCCTTTAAGAGGCATTAAGTGTGTAAATACATGGTGTTTCATTGTTTGGTGGCCATTTGAATATACGCCCTCTAGAGGCAGGTTAAGGATGCCAAAAGGTGTTCAACTATTCCTTGGTGTGTTTTGGTGACTAGTGTCACATAGTGCCATGAATTGATCAAAAATTAAGATAATTTCAAAAAAAGGGCCTTAAAGTGAATGAGTGGCTGCCATTTTTGAAAAAAGAACGCCCTAGTCTTTACCAGGATGGGGGATTTTTGCAGACAACCTGATTTTGATAGCTATATGTATAAGGTTCCAAAATAGTGGTCTCCAAAAATCCCCGGGGGGGTGCAGGATTTGGTTAGGGGCTCATGCCTATAAAGGACACCAGAGGGGTATTGAGCCCATCCCACAATACACAAGTGTTCGGAAATTGCACTTCGTTAAGGTCAGTATCCCAAAAATAATACTCTCAAAGGTACATTTTGTGATTCTAGATCTTCTTCTTGGTCTTTTATTCACCGCTATCATTGAGAAAAGCTTATGCGTTTTTGATGTTAAGAGCAAAATGTTTGTATCACATTGTACCATTTATGTCTGTTTACGGAGGGAAAATACATAAATGCGACTATCTTGCAGGGTGACAAATTGCCACTTCCCATGGGCAAACATACTATATGGAGCCCAAGGGTTTTTACTGAGCCCAATGCGTAAAGGTGATACAAAAATCTACAACTTAGTTCGGGGGATGGGGTTTTGGATCACGAAATCCTCCTTCAAACCGGACTTTTACACTTATTTAAGCCCACTGGTGCAAGTACTTGGGGAGGTTTGACCTGATCATAAAAGGGTTGGTCTTTTGATACGTACTGAAACATGTTTGTACACAGTATGGGCAACAGTTTCAATGCATGTGGGATTGATTCAAATACCCTTTTCTACACACCCACATTGTTACTCATACTTCAGAATAGAAAAAGTGTCTGAAGTATGAAGTGAGATAACATGCACGTATACGCGTGCCGACTTTCAATTGCGGGCTTTTGTGCTTTGATATGCCTCGCACTGAAAAAAAATCAGTACATTTGTACGCGTGTGTCATCACATGAGCTGAGACAGATTATAGAAAGGTATTCTGTGTAATTTAGAGAATTGAGTTTGTTGTCTATACTGTATTACATCACCAAATAGGCAAGGATCGTGATCATAGAATAGTACAGACACAACGGCAAGAAATTACTGACCAGCGACACAGTGCGTGATGTACGCGCAGCACACACTGTGCCAGAGATGTGCGCGTAAAATGGAATTACTTTCAGGCGCAGATAAACAAAGACTGGTAAATGTTTGCCTATAGGTGATGAACAAAATATAGCCAGTGATCATCACAGGATACACAATGAGCACCTTTTTGAGAATTTAACATATGGTGTACATGAAAGAATCTGGACTTTGGTGTGTGGTGGTAATGTATAGGTACCCCATTCTGACAGTGGAATTTTCTCACCATTCAGTTGCACCAAAAAAACCCCATATCAGAGTGACAGACATCAGCTCAACGACATTCACAAAGGAACCTTACGGATCCAGAAGACAATGGAGGGCTAAGAATAGAAGGCTATCAAGTTGGTTATCACATCCCAGACTTTCCTGAAAGATTATCAAGATTTTAACGGTAAGATAAAAACATTACCAAATGAACAAGCTAGGTTTTCTGGATATTTCTGGAGTAAAAGATATTTCCAAAATTTCAGTGATTTGATGGTGCATTTTGATATGGTGAGCTAACAGTGTATTACGGTTCCCATAGGCAACTTGTTTGTAATTTTTGTCCGTTTACAAATAACATAGTTTAGGAATTGGTGGGCACACAAGATTAATCACAAAATAAAATTTAAATTTGAGTATAAAATTCATTAAAATTTCCAACTATCTTAAGAGCCTCGTTTGACGTGATACCATCAAATGCTTGAGAAGTCCGTCTTAGTTTAATGAAGCACAGTACAAAAATCCGTCCGCGATGGGAAAGTGCAACTTCGATATAGTTCAATAACCTAGAAATTTGTTGTATTGGTGTAGTTTTGGGTGATATTTGTCCTAGAGATATGCTTTAGTTATCATTCAAATGCATATTTACTTTGTAATTAAAAATAAACGTTTTTGGAAGGTATGATATGGTGACATATGACTTAAGTGAATCGCCATGAAATCTCATTCTGTGGGGCGTAGACTTTAGAAAAAACAGATTGTTAATTTCAAATTTAATTGCAAAAAAAAACAAACAAAAAAAACTTAACATTGTCAGTAAAGGTTAAGAAAAGATTTTCAAAATTTTCTCTGTAAATGCCATTGATCTCGGAAAGGCAGGGGCACTTTGAAAGATATGACCGATAAAACAGAGCCCACAAAGCACGTGGTTCAATAGGCAAATCTTGTCTTTCCCGTAAGAGAAATATTGACAAATTATAGTGTCTCTATAACAACTGTAAACATGTGCCAAATTGTGATGGAAATTGACTGGTAAACCAAAGAATACAGGAAATTGTTTTATTGGGCAAAACACATTAGAAAAGATGAGTTACAGGTCCGAAGTCAAAGTAATATGAGTCAATTGTATCCTGGTAGGCCGTTTGAAGAGTGCTAACGTTTTCCAGAAGTTTTACTATTTTTCTAAATTAAAACATTAAAAAAAAAAAAAAAAAAAGAATCAAAAGTACTAGTTTAACAACGAGAGAGAATACCCTGTTACGTGTAGCTGCCTTAATGATGTGGGTGTTGGAGAAGAATTTCCGAAACAGAAACAGTTTATGAATCAGAGATACAGTAAGTTTGTCCAGTTGGTTATAAGAGAACACCTTGGCACATTCGAAATAAGTGCGCCCTAAAGATTTGTCAAAATCGATATTTTGCCATGTTGTAAAGCTTTAATATACAAAAGCACTTACCCGAAATGATTAAGACCAAATCAGCTTCCTTATGGGTAAACAGAACGATTTTGTAATTTTACGTCGCCGGCGATGGAAATGGCGTTTAACACAAGAACACGCATGCTTATGCATGTTTCCCACACTATGCAAACTGTTTGACTGGTCTATAACCTTTGTGGTTTTAATATCAGTGAGTACGAGTCAAAAATATTCATGTAATATACACACTTGTTGATTAAAGTTATGGAAAACTTAAAAGTTGGCCTACAAATTACCTGGATGTCGTTATCCTCATATCAATATCCCTATCTGTTTTGGGGTATTTTATTTTTATGTGTAAAATATATCTGTTCTTCCAATGGCCTAGACTATCATTTAAGAGCAAATTGAAGAAATTTCATATTTTGTGAAAATGTGCCAGTGCCGCTTTAAAGGTCCATGGACATGGCTGAGTAGACATTTCTTAATTTCTTACATTTTCGTACCTCAACAGTATCCTGATCATATCGCAACACAGTTTTTAAAAGTGAACATCGGGAAAGTGTTAAATTTCAAGGATAAATATACCCAAACTGACAGGGCCTTTTCCTGTTTTCGCGAACGCGTATCAAGATGCTGGAGTTGGATCTGACCCTGTTTAATGACGTCAGAGTAACAAGTTGTAAACAAAGCTCACACGTGGGCTAACCGCACCGCACACTCCAGATATCTCTCCTTGTCGGTTTCTTTGTCCGGGAACTTGAATAAAGCTATTCTGTTCTGATTCTCCTTGTCGGTACAGTCACCGCTGGTGCAGCCGTCGACAATACAGCACATTATAATCGTAATTTTGAGGCATCAAATCAAGAAAAATTATGCCATATGATACAACACGTACGACGCATATCACGAGAAGTCAACTGTGTACGTATGCAAGAAAACAGGGCCACGCGCACGTCCGTTCCACGATGACGACCATGACGCGTATTTGTTACTCGGACGTCACTTCTGGGTCACGCTTGCCAGCGCGATAATCACTTTCATTTTGGAATTTCCTTTGAAAGCTTGTCCAAAACACATGATATTCTGCCCAATTTTTATCAAATATACAGTTTCTCAACTACTGCTTCATGCAGATTTTACATTGATACCATACATTACATGAATGAAAACCATTTTTGGTGGTATTATAAGTATGTTTAAAGTATGTCCATGGCCTTTAAGTCAGAAATGACTCATGTAAATTTGTAAATAGTGTGGATACGTCTGTATTTTCATAAGCTGTGAACCAGGGCCATAAGCAGCGATTTATTTGGGGGGGCAGGACTTTGAAAAAGTGGACCTAAACACACCTAAACTTATCCTTTTTTGTGACTTTTTGAACATCTTCACCAAAAAGTGGCATTTTTTTTTTTTTTTTTTAATTTGGAACTTTTTATAAAAGAAACTGCAAACAAGTGGACCAGTTTGACAATTTTGTGGAATTAGGGAGTGATGCGACTCCACCTCCTGCGTATAAGCCTGCTGTGAACCTTGACCCTGTAAACCCAAAATATCATTGCGGGATGTCCAGAATAGGCATAAACACAGTGTAAGACAAAAGGTAAATAGTGAATAATTTAAATACCAGCATTTGCATTTCAGGACCTCAAATGTGATATGCATAATAAAACCGAGATTAAGTCACATTGGGTGGTTTTAAGACTACTGGCTGTAGATTTCATGTTGGGTGGAGTGCCCAGCATGCTGCAGTTAGTGGCAGCCAGAGCTGGTAATGTGCATACTGCAATGAAAAACAAATTCCACCCTATTGCACCAAGGGCATGGTGATTGGCGCCAAGGGGCATCGAACAAAGAACATGCAGCTTGAATCCTGGCATTTGATATTTTAGGATTAGCAAAAAAATTGTTGATTGGAGTTAACCGCCTGACCCTAATTTTGAAATCAAGCCCTGTAAAAAGGATACCTACCCTAATTTTTTTTATTGATTTCAAAATCTTATTTTTCAAGTTGTTTTTACCTGATTTTTAACCGATTTGTCATTATTTTTTGTGTTCTGGTGTGACTTTGTAACTTCTTTTAAGATTGTTAATAATAAGAGTCAAAAGTATCAATATAATAAATTACGTAGAATATACAGTGATGATTTGATGTAGTAATGCATTATTTAAAATAAAGCCCATGCTGTTTGTACCTAATTTGCAATGGCACGGTTACTCCAATACACAATTGTTTTTTGCTTAAATTTTGTCAGTTAGGTCACAATTAATAATGTGACAGTTGAGTGAAATTCAACATCATGCACCATAATTACGCACCGTCCGTGTAAGAAGACCGTCAATTGTCAGTTCTGTTTTTTTCCCTCCCCATAGGTGCCCCAGACTCTCCTGTCATCCAGTAAGACAAAATGAGGAATAGGAGACAAGTACACGCTGCGTTGGAGGGAGGCCGACGATAACGGAGGAAGCATTGTCACAGCATTTTATTATTCAATATAGTCAGGTGAGTGGCTTCAAATTCCTTGTGAAAAAGGGGTACCTGGGGATTCCTGTCTGATGCCAAGCGACTTTATTCTCTCTCCTCAATGCAAGAAATGATCTCTATTGTACCTATCTATCAAGATCTAAGTGGAAAACAGATGTTAGCACCTAAAGGCATGAAAATGAGGCAGGAATTGTGGTTTTCTGTTCAATTCATTGTGCTCAAAAGTATTTCAACTTTTGGGTGTTAGAGGAAGTCAGAATATAGGTAAGAATAGGGAGCGAGGCTGGTAGGGTGGAATGGATGGATGGAAGGAAAGAGAGAGAGAGAGGAGGGATGGAAAGAGGGTGGAGGGAGCGAGCGAGCAAGTGAGGATGCATGTGAGGGAGAGAGCATGCGAGGGAGAGAGCATGTGTGTGTGAGTTTGCAAGCTGTTTCTAATGCTTAAGCAATGGCTGCAACCACTTCCCGGTCAAGGATTAATCTGGATGTTAGCTATTTGTCCGGAATATCCGTGCAAAGCTGTCATTAATTTTTTGCTCCAGGTAATCCTCACACGCAGTCTTTCTGTGAATTTGAGGTTAATCTGCCACCGCCCGTTAGTCGGGACAAACCAGATTAAAAACTTTGGTTTACCTACTAACGTTATACTACCTATCATTCAAGTTGTTAACTGATGAGACTTTTGTTTTTTATTGTCATGTAGATCTCAAACATAGACCGAGATGACTAGGACTGATCCCAGAGAAGATCAAAATCGACAAGATGCCTTGGCATACACATTAAGGGAATTGAAAGCAGGCAGTTTTACAGGATAGAACTCACATCAGAGAACACACTTGGTAGAGTGATCTGATAGCAATTAAACTGTACTGCCAGCGGGTACCGCTAGTGGCCTACCACAAAATATCCAGGTAGGTGAATTGTGCAGTGTTTTGGAGGAACATCCACTGTTGTACCTTATTTTTGTTTCATGTTTTATAAATGTTTTACGTATCTCAGGCTTTGTTTGTATGGTTCCTGCAACACAACTTATTTCGTTGACAAAATTTTGGCACAGGCATAAACTTGCCTTCCAACTGGTTTCCTTGTTTCCCTTCTTTACCAGCGATAATCATATAGAACGGTTAACCCCCTGAGCCTCGGCGTAAATCCCGAGGGGTGGGGTATATCCCCCCAATATTTTGAGGAGGGGGGATGGTCAATAACGATCATCCCCCCAAGTGATGCCCGTTCATGGTTTTTTTTAACCAAAAATAACCCATATTTTACCATAATGTTGGAAAATTGACATTTTTGCGCGCTCGACCGCGCATTTTTTAATTACATTACATTTAAGGATTTTTAGCTTCTAATGCAATTTTTTTTAAGCGCACTTCGCGCGCGAATATGATGATTGTGCTATCATAGACTCTTAAAGCAAAACCAGTTTCATTTCATAAATTGTCATCACCTCATCCCCCCAATGTCCAAAGATTTTACGCCACTGCCCTGAGCTCTTTCATCAACAATTCTGTTTGCTAATACATCATTGTTCATTTTAAAATAACCAATTGATGCATCTTCCAAATCCTTAAGCTTCCAGCCCTCTTCAACTCTACCGCATTCTTTAAACCATGTTGCTTGTTGGTAGAGTGGAACTTAATGTGCATTTTGGGAGCCCAGTCGTAGCTAGTCCCCAGGGGTTGACACTTAGCGCCTGTCGTCTTTTGTGCTCACTTTACCCCACATATGGCTAATGGGCAAAATCGAAAGTTCCGCGGCATATCAATCAAACGAAATTTATGGTCCCTCCTGTATTTATTTAACCTCATGGTATATAGTTACTGTTCACACCGTTTGTAGCCATGACAGTAACGAACTGCGGCATTGCAAACTCGCTTATAATATAGCGCCCTCGATTGGACCTATGCCCACCCCAGTTTAAGGGTTTTGTACAACTGAATGTTTCATAATTGTTAATAATTAATTTTTTTGTTTTTCAAATGCGCCTATTTCAGTTATTTCAAGGCAAATTGGATGCTTAGTATCAAATTTAGCTCCTTTAAAATGCTCTTTAGATTTATTGATCTATTTTTTATGAATCAATTAAGGTTATATATTCTGCTACAGCCAGCACTGTGCAGCTCAATTCGGAAAAGTCCCTTCAATTGAAATCCCCTGGACATAATTTAGTTCTCTATTTTTTTTGTAAAAATAACTTGACTTCACTGTAATCTTAATTTTATAGCAATTTTGAATTCACAGCTTTCCATATAACACAATTTCCACGTTTTAAAAGTCTAAAATTTCTAAAGCATTAATCGCCTATGTATTTTTATCCCCGAGTTTTATCTGGAACTTTTTAGTGCTCTTCACACCCCCCTTGTAAAGCAAGGCCCAGGGACCACCGTTCGTCATCAAGTGTCACTCCTATTTTAATCCTCCTTGGCTATACCTACGGGGTTTAAATCGGTGGAAATGTTTGTGATGTAGGTTGTTCAAGCCAATGAAGTTAGAAAAGGAAACCTAAACCCATAGCTCCAGAGCTTACCCATGTACAGTCGGGGACAGAAACCCTTTGACAATCGCTACTTCATGGTTCTCTGACATATTTATGCAGAAAAAATGCAATTGCCTCTATGGCCACGAGCGATCGTGGGTTGATGGGTCACCGACCAGAACGCTCATAGCTCCGCCCCTTTTGCCAACCAGGAAGTACCCCACGCTTGTCAAGGGGTTTCGTCCCTGAGTATAGTGTTGTGGTTGTGTGCCATGTTGAATTGTTATCAGTAGAGAGGAGTTGTGCATCCAACATATTGTTTCTTGAGAGTGGTCGGTAATTTTAGATTTCATCACTTAGCATCCGTAAAACAGAAGTTAGACGTCTTATTTGTTAACACGAATGGGTGAGTGGGAGGTTCTTGTCCTGCTGCGTGAAAACCACTGGCTAGAACTGTTGTCTGAAATTCTATACAACCCACAAGGCCAGTGATGGTGAGTGCGAAAAACTGGAGTCTTTCTGTATGTTGTATTTGAAAACACATTATTTTGCACTAATTTTGAACTTGTTCCTTGATATCGCATATAAAATAGATACAATCTGCTCTGTAAAGGTGCATGTTCTGATCGTCTTGGGACCCCGATGAAACCTGGGATAGTACAAATTTTGGTATAAGTGATAGGCGTGTTTTCTCATGTCTGAAGGACATCGCGTATAAGGAATTAATGACGCCCTATAGTTTTCATGAGAACGGCTGAACTTGAAACGTTTTGCAAATAAAAGCGACATGCTCAAAGTTTACCTTTTGTAGTCAAAAAAATTCCCACTTTACATAAATTCCACAAAAAGTCGGTTTTATGAAATTTATAATACAGCTTCAATGGACAATTAAAAGGTCCAAATTGGAACCCTTTCCCCCCAAGAACCACAATGCCGCTTTGCAAGAAGTTGTGATATTATTAGGAACCATTATAGAGTGGCATCTGGTTCTTGGGGGGAACGACATCATTTTTGAATTTTGTTTTCTGGGGGTCCGGAAACCATAACGAAATGCCAAAAACAACAACCAAACCTATTACATACAAACAATACCACATCACTATGTGGTAAGGAATGCATAATCTACCAAAGGGCTCAGTTCAGTAGCTCTGGATGAACACATCTTAACAAACAGCTGAGATGCATGTCAGGGTATCATCAATCATACTAAAATTGGGAGTATTTGTTCAATACAATGGGAATGAAAGGTATTGAACTGTGCAGGGGAGGAATTGTGATGTATTAGCTCATAGATAACTTGTTCATGAATAAATAGCGCAGTCATGGGCCATTGTGTTGTATTCCTGAGTCTGACTTGGTGGGGAAGACGTAATATAATCCAAAAGCTTAGGCAATAAGATAATAGGATTTGGGTACTTTATAAAGGGCTGCATCATGTAGCTCTTTATACTTATGAAGGACGAAAAGGTTGATCTAGGGTCAATACAAGAGCCATAAACAAAGGCAGCTATGCAACATCTTTCCTGTTTCTTCATTAAAAGTAATAATGGTCATTGAAATGAGGCATGTTATAAGCTTTGCATTTTTCCAGAGAGCATGCCCCTGGAGTGTAAAATTTTTCTATTTTTTTCGTGGGGGATCTTGTATTTGGGGATAAAACCACACCTGCGTAATGATAAAGTAGTTGTAAACACAAACTCAAAATTGATGGTGAAATTTAACATATGATTACTAGAGGGCCTCCTTTCATTTCTTCTCCGGCGATGTCCTTTGAGCCATCAAATCCATTAAAAAAAAAAAGCGGCCATTTTATGTTACCATCAATATTAGCACAGTAGTGCAAAGGCTTTGCATATGCCATTTATTGTTTCCACCATAGAAAAATGGCAGTTTGTTTTCCCACGGTACTTATATGTGCAGTCCAGCTCTCATAAAGTAGAGACACAACAGACATCACAGAACAAGCACCTTTAACAAATGGAAGGATACTCCCCTTTTAATATTGTGACAAAGTTTTCAAACACAAAACACTTGAGGATCAAAATACCAAAATTTAACTTATCACACGGGAGCCATTCAAAAGTATAACTAAAGTCTTGTTGTCGCTGACTTAAATGATATTCTGTCAACCAAACCTTTGCAATAGAATGTGTGTTTTAATCTTGTTTTATTCCTTCACAGCTGACCTCTGTAAAACACAATAGGGCCTTCAAGCAACTTCTTTGGAATAAAGATATAGGAATTTTTTAATGAGGAAGGCGTACAATTTTAAGCATTATCAAAAATCCTTCCTAAACAAGCTGGATTCAACTCAGAAGTTGTCCTATCTTTCACATTAAAGCAGGTGGTGTTGGGCCAAGCCTCTCATTATAGCAAACTCTCTCACACCAAAAATGTGTCCAAAAAATTACAAGCAATACCGGAGTACAACCACAACAAGTTGTGTGTTTGAATGTGGGTCGGTCCCTTGGGGTTCCCATGCCCACATACGCCCTCGTCCCCGTTCGTTATTCATACAAAAAATCAGAAAAACCCTTCCATGGAGTTGATTCTTAACTCCAACATATAAGCAATTCATGAATTTTCGCTTTTACGTGTTAAAAAAAACACCAATGGCGACAGCTGAAATTGGGGATTTCTTGCTGCCCCCTGCCCTGTGAAAAGCAAAAATATTGGGACAATTCTTGTTAAGAACCAGATTCAAGTTTAATGCATAACCGCAAAATCATATCTATTTCCCCAGATTCCCCTAATGGAACAGTCCCACCATCTGACCCCATTCTAAAACCAAGTAAGATGGACCCCACCATCTGACCCCAAACGACCGGTAGGCGACCCGCACCATTGACCCCAAACAACACCGTAAGAGCACCGATTGTTGTCGCTATACAGACACCAGGATCAAAATTCAGACAGATTTTTTTCTGTTAATAACCCCTAACATGTCACCAAAAGAGTTTGTTTTGCATATCGATTTGGTTACATCAATTTTTTGGATGCTTTTGATTTGTTGAGAGCAATTATGTTTTCAAAGGCCTGTTCCTAGGTGTGCCTGTTTTTGATCCTAACTAACCATTAAAAGAAGCTATTTGTGACACATTACAATGAGAAGGTACCTCATTTTGGCCCTGATACAAGGCGCTGCATGCAGCTAAAACTATTTCAAATCCAAGGAGTAGCACTAATAACCACCCCTTTCAAATAGGATGTGGCCAGTGGGTGTATTGAGTCAACCACAAGCACCAGTTTTTTGAAATTTCACCTCAAATGGTCATGTAATTCCATAAAAATCCTATTCTTAACAATCAAAACCCTGAGTTTTTGGCTCATGTTCAGCTCACAAAAGCATTAGTACTTAGGAAATTTTCGCAATGATCATGAACGGTCTTGTTGTTTGAACTTTTGGAATACGTTTTATCCCTAGTAACTGACATGTGTTTATACGTACAGTTACGGCACATTGCAATGCATTATGGGTTGATTCAAAACACCCTCTGGGATGTGTCATGGTTGAAGACTGTGCTTGATTGCCCACTGCGAAGGTTTAGCATATCAAAACACGGTATTGGTCTTGCCTGTTACAACACATCCAGATAGTGGGCAAGCAATAAGTATTGATGAGTAACACAAGACTAAGACAACAATGTAGCTTGTCAAGCCAGGCCGTACGCAGATTTAATTGGTGGGGGTCGGAACTTCAAAAAAAGTGGGCCTAACCCCATAAAATGGTCCCTAGTTTGACTTTTGAACGTTTTTTAAACTAAATTTTTGACGCTTTTTATCAACCATTTCAGCAAAAAGTGGAGCTTTTGGGCACTTTTTGTGAATTTGGGGGTTTCCTGCAATGGGTACCTACTCTCAAGGCCCAGTGGAGCTCTCAGTGCACAGTGTGAGCTTCATCTGTGTGAGCTTCTTGTAATGGAGATCTATTTTGAAAATAGATGTAATGTCAGAACCGACCTGTGGTACCTTTTGAAGTACCGGTACCTATTTTAGCAGCTATTTTTCACGAAGTTTGTTTCTCCTGAAACATACCTCCTAATTTTTGCCACTTTTTTTCAAGCTATGGTGTCATCTTGCAATAAGTTTTTGACATCATTCCGATTCCATTCGACCAAAGGTGGGATGCAAAAGTGAGATTGCCGGAAAAGAAGCAAAAAATAAAATACAAAGAAATGACACATCGAAAGTTTTTTTGTTTTTTTTTTTTGAAGTTTCAAAGAAATTTTTTTTTATTATCATCGCAAAAGTTAGTAACTCAACAATCATAACTCAAAAGTTATTAACTTAATAATGATATGCTGATGAGGATGATAGTAAGTCGATATGGTGATCACTCGATTTTTAAAATTTTCTTCTTAGGCCTGGATGGATCAGTTCGTGTAAAAATGTTTTTCCCTTTTGCCTCCTCTCCCTTCCTGAAATTGAATGATTGAATTACACAATTTTCGCTACTTCCTGATAGTTGGCTGACAACACTTAACAAGAAATGCATGCCACACCATGAGTTCTGTAGATGAAAATTATTTACTTTGTGAGCATGTTTATCAATGATAATATTTTAATAAATTTACACTTATCCACCATGATATTCTCCCTCTCCACAGGCAATAATTACCACAAATCTCAGATAATATACCTACAGCAGCTTTAGTCGGGATCATCTTGGGGGCGTTCTTCATCTTACTCATTCTCGTAGACATCTCATGTTACTTCATGAATAGCTGTGGTTTCTTAATGTGCATCTGTGTACATTGTTGTGGCAAAGTTCCGCCAGACGAGAAGGATGATCTAGAAATAGGGGATGGGCCACCGGGATATGGGTAAGTGCAAAGACATATAGGCTTTATCCATTTCATTTATCAGGGGTTAGTAAAAATGATTGTAATTAAAGTAGTTCAACATGTAGCTCCATACATACATTTTCTTGACAATGTTGTAATCAATTTTTCTTACAATGCCTAAGATTGTCTGGCAAACTTGAATAGCTGTACCATGTGGTTAAATTGTGGCCAAGTTCATTTGCTTGTTGCCAGTCTAGACATTGCATTAATTAACAAATGATTTAAATCGGGAATTTTGAGTTCATGTTTCCTGCAGTTTGATGATAAAATAAAGCTAAATGTCTACTCATATTGAATGTTTTCATGTCTTGGACCATTCGTACGGGTCAACAAACACTAATCCAATTTCCATACACTCTGTTAAATAATCGGATATGTGAATAATGAAGAACGTTTTCCCTTACACAGCAAGGATTTAGACAGGGGCAATGGAATGATGACGGATGCAGCACTACCACTGCGGCATAACAGCGATGATGACGACTCAATAATCAAGCCACCCATGAATGGGTTCTCTGATGGGTGTGTGTGTGATCATAGACAATAGTATAGACAGTAGTGTAGACTATAGCGCAGACCATTGCTGCATGTTGGTGGCACAGTATTTCCAGTTATACCCGTAACCCCTTCCACATAGTTCTCATACTTGAAGGGAAGTTGTCTTGCTGTTTTATTTAGTCTGGTAACATTGAGCGTTAGATAGCATGAAATTTTTGCTTGGTCCTTCAAGCTGTTTTGTGGAGCAAAAAGCCCTGAAAATGGATAAGGAATAAATTGTTATTTTCAGAAAGCCTTGCTACAATGCAACATTAAAAAAAATTTTGGTTTAAATTAGCGCGCTTACTTTGAAATTGGAAATTTTGTGAAAGAACCATAGATGACCATTTATTGTGAGGAAAGCATTTCACAATATCAAAATAGTAGAAGGCCTTTATTGCAAACTAGAAATTGTTCTAAAAAAGCACAAACCTTGGGCATTCGGTGTTAATGTGCCATTAATATAATGATTCATCAATGACTCAGATAACTCATTGTTAATTAAAGAACCTATAATCACTGATCTGAGCCGAAGCACATGTTCTACTTTTAATATGATCTTTACAAGAGTTTCATGAGCATGTTTCCGGCCTGAGCAATAACAATTTATAGAATTTTACAACCTGACCGCAGTTGAACCAGTGATGACCCCTGATAAACCATTCATGGATACCCTTAAAGGGGTGTGGCCTGATTTAAGGATATGAAGTTTTCATCTTGATAGATTGGCCTTCACCCCAAAACCCCATCTGTAAAGCTTTGCGCCGATATTTCAATCCGTTTTGATGCGAGAGCTAAAAACGTGATTTTGTAAGCCCCATAGAGTACTGTGTAAAATTAATTTTGGTCGACCCAAATGGGCCACATTTTCGCTCATAACTTCCAAACCAAACATCTTTTGGCCCTAAGATTTCACAGGGTAAATGAGAAAAATAGTAGCTTGCTTCTGATACCAAAATGTTGATCACTTCCGGTAAAATATGGGGCTTCTGGGGAGAGGCTATTGGCAATCGGACCATGGACCTTTAAGACACTGTACGCAATGCACATGCATTAGTTTCAAGAGCATTGCATGTTTTCTGCCTGAGAAATACAAGTTTGTAGAATTTCACATCCTGAACCCTTAATGACCCCTGATGACCCATCTTTGGATACTCCATAGACACTGCCTATAGTCGATGCATATGCATGAGTTTCATGATCATGGCATGTTTCCTGCCTCAGAAATAGCAGTTTAAAGATTTTACATCTTGACCCCCAGTTGACCTCCTAATGACCCCTGATGACCCATCCATGCATATGCCATAGACGCTGTTTGTAGTCCGTGCATGTGCATGAATTTCTTGATCATAGCATATTTCCTGCCTGAGAAATTGCATTTAATAGATTACGTCTTGACCCCCAGTTGACCCCTTAAAGGTGCAACGAGAGATTTTGAGGCACCCAGATATTGTGTCATAATAGTAATTTCATATAGATTAGGCACTCTATAGGTTTCTTACCTTGTATTTGGCTACAGAAATGTCTTAAAGGAGAGAAAAAAGTTGATTTTGATTTGCCTATATTTCAATATAAAACATAGGCTGAATTTCGTATTTGCTCCTATACAAAATTAAAAATATCATAATTTTTGTACCAAAGAAACATTTCTCAGCTTAATCCTTTTAGATGGGAATATTTTTGATGGAAAGCTTTACATCAGGGCAAACATCAGTACTTTCAATTTTTTTAGGGACACCTTATATGTGAAATATCTCGTTGCACCTTTAATGGCCTCTGTTGACCTATCAGTGAAGGCCCCACAGACACTAAAATAGCCAATGCATATGCATGAATTTAATGATTATGGCATGTCTCTAGGGCAAGAATAATTTTGAAAATGTATGAAATTAAGTTTTGAGTCAAAAAGACCCCTTGATGACCCTGGTTCAAAAACAGTGAATACCTCATAGACACACTAGCCAAAAACCTAGCATGCATACATGTTTCATCACCATTGGATTTTAACTTAAAGAGAAGTATTGTGTAGAAAAGGTTTTTTACCGTAGTGACCCTACATGATCTTTGACCTAGTCAAATGATGTTCTCTCTGCACGTGATGATAAGATATACTTAAAATGTGCACCACTGGATGTAGTGCCACCAACATAGCCTTTGAACTTTTACCTGAATTAGACGCATCTTAAAATTGAAATGTTTACTGCTGAAGCGTGTTGTTTTAAGTTCTGACCTTTTGAGGTAACATCAGTAGAGTGCTGATCTATGACTTGCTACCAAATTTTGTCAACCGTTTGTGGCACTGCAATTTCTTTTTAAAGTTGTGTTCTAACCAGGTAAAAGTTACCCTTTCTCTGTCAAATTAGAAATTGAGTGAGAGCAGATTCAAAAAGGCAACCTAATAAAAATATGACACTGACATAAATATTCAAGTATTTGTTGCCCTAAGTGTTCACAGAATTCTCCAAGAGTCCTCACTTGGGTTATGAGACAAAACCCCTAAATATTCTATAGAGCCATTTCTTCCAAGTTATAAGGAAATAGTGATGGACAAATGATCTCAATAAGTAGGGCAAAGTTCCCCGAGATATGAACAGAAGTCAATTCTCAGAATGTTGAGTAACATTCTGAGAATGTATTTTCATTAGGGCTGGTATTTTGAAAGGGAGTCTAACTTAAGACCTGGGTTTAAACCAGGGTTAGTCCTACATGAGTGGACTTTTTTTTTCAAAATACTGTGCAAGTTATATGTAACGGGTGAGAAAATTCCTCTTGGATAGGCTGTTTCGGCCCATCCATGAAGAATTTCCTCACCTGTTCCAGCACATTTTAGAGTATGTTGGAAGGAAAAAAGGTCCACTCATGTAGGACTAATCCTAGTTTAAACCCGGGTCTAAAGTTAGACTCCCTTTCAGAATACAGCGTAGAATTTTGAAGCTGCATCCCACTCAACCATCCTTAATCTGCTAACCTGTCACATTCTGTTTTGTTTTCAGACTGAACTATGTGACTTCATTATAAGCTCAATTTCTTCAAACTGTTCATCTATTTTCTCATTGCATTCAGTGTATTTAGTCCATAACTGTCCACACTTGTCCTATATATCATCATGTACTAACCTAATCATATTTTCATAATAATTGTGTAACATTCTTATTCAAAAGTCAGACTGAATCAAAATTTCAGTCACATTGATAATAGTAAGACAAGTGCAATAGAAAGTAAATAATAAAAATAATTCTGCAAAGTTAACACAGGTTTAAGGTCAGCAAGATTGATGTTAATGATAAATTCCAAATGGTTGACTATTTCTCCCTGCTGCAGGGACTATGAAATGGGCACTGTGTGTGTGTATGTGTGCGTATATGTGTGCGTATGTACATGGATGTGTACGCGTGTGTGTGTGTGTGAATTGAAAACTTTGCTTTAGTTTTGTTCAATTTCCACAAAAATGTTGAATTTAATATTGTAGATTTGGCATGAACCACCTCAGATGTGAAAGCAAAAAATTATATGGTGGAAATGTTATCGTCAGATCTGCCAATTGTGAACTTTACTTAAAAATCACGATTTCTTACCAAAACATTAGTAATGCAAATGTTGCCCATTTCAACCTTTACATTTACAAGAATGTAAAAAAATACAAAATATTTTTTATACCCCTCAAAATTGTTAAGAAATTTGTCAAAAATTTGAGAAATGTGGTTGAAATGATGTGGGAAGATACTCAAATATACCACAAACTCTTTATTAATACTTTTTCTGTGTAAGCATCATGGTTCTTCTAATACATCTAATACATGATGGGTAGGTTTGTTATAATTAAGGTAATTTTCTTTGAAGATGCTTCAATTTGCATTTTGCAAGAAAATCGGCTATATATATATATATAATATTTTGGAATGATATTGTTACATGTCTGCACTTGCAGAGTTTTATGTTAAAGTAAAAGTAGTTGCATGTTTAGTGTGGATGTGTTTTGATCCACCTTACAATGCTTGCATGGTATAGGAATATCATGAAGAATGACATTCTGGATATATGTACTCTACTGATAAGATATTCATAACTTATTGTGTAATTAGGGTTTTGCTGCTGCTGTTCTCTTATTCAGAGGGTGGGGTTTAGTATGTAAACATGCAACATCATTGGTCGTTCCTATCTAATATGAGACTGTATTAGACAGTGCGTCGTCGCTCAAGTGTTGATGCGTGCGAGTGTAAGGTTTTACAGTGCATGCAGGTAGTTGGTTCATTTTTTAAAGTGGGGAAATATTTTTACCTTATTAACTAATAATTGAAATAGACAATATTTTTTATGATTAAAACATTAAATCAAAACTAAATAAGAATGAGAAGAAAAGATAGGATTTGTTGTTTTTCCTATCTAATATCTTGCGCATGGACGGGCAGTCCAATATTTTATCTTAGTGGATGCGCTAGCATCCACTTTTCAAAATATTCAACTGCCCATATGACACAATATTAGAAACAGGGATATAAGTTTTCTGGCAATTAACTTTAAGGCTTTCTGTTACTCAAAATTAATGCAATTTTATTTATTTTCAGCCTAATTTGGAAACTTTTAGCCTTCATTCATACACCTTTTCAGGTTGTTCAGGCTTTACTTTTCAAGCCCTCTTACTTCCTGTAGATATGCAAAACAAGAAATCCTATCTTTTATTCTCTAATAACCTTGCTTGTTTTATTATTTTTGTTAAATATAACGATTACAAAATATGGAACATTTTGTCATGAAATGCCCCTTTAATGTCCTGTAAATCATCTAAAGCAGAAAATTTTAGACCATCAAATCAGAAGTAAAAGTGGCAATTTATGTATTTCAAGTGTGTGTGCTTCCAGATTCTGTTAATCTTTTGTGGTTTTGATAGGCAATTGTTGCAAAGCCCAAAGTAGTACTGGTGGCATAAAGTAGATATTGTACATTACTCCTAAGTAGGATTGACAATAAATTAGTTTCATTTCCTTGCAAGAAGGTCATAAGTGCAATAGCTGCCATTTGTCAGAAATTCCCATCAAAACATACTAATATGCCAAATCTTTGTCTGTGGCTCTTGAAATGGTTCTTCAGGTGACACAGTCACCTGAAGAACCATTTCAAGAGCCACTGACTCAAGGAAAGACAAATTGAGTTATCCAAATACAGGGCATACACAGATGTATCACATGGCTGCTATTACTCGTGTAACCTTATTGCGCTCACAACGATTTAACCTTCCAGCAGGTTGATTTACCCCTCTAAGGGATACACAGGATGATAACATCATCTGATAGTTCCTTTCATCATTCATCACAGTACATGTAAGCTCATCTGCCTGCTGTCATTGGCTAATCTATCATGCTGTATCATTCATTGCCTGCGATGCTTCTCTGCTAACACATCCCATAATGCCAATGCCACTGATGCAAATTAATATACATTGCATGAAATGCCATCCCATAATGCCACTGGAAAGTGCATGACTGGCCTCTAAATGCAGCACTGATATTCAGTAGTCCAACTTAGCAAGTAGCGATTTGAATGAACTTTGTTTGAGCATGGTTTTTGCTCAGTTGGGCTATTGTTTAACTTTAAGTCCAGGTGATGAAAATCTGAGTTTTGAATGTAGAAAACATGCTGATTGACCGATATGAAATCAAAGAGATTTGTTAATTGTTTATCCAATAGAACCTTGCACACCTGATGCCAAACTAGTTTTGACCTGAAATAAAACGGAAGGGGGTGTTGGCAAGGTTGGTAGTTGCTGACTTCTCTTTATTGCGTGAAATTCATTTTCCAATGGGAAAGTGCATGATCGGCGAAGGTCTGATTCAGACAATTTGACTAATATGTTGGCCATCCTTTGTTGCAGTATGTGCCACCAATGGCAAAGTAGCATACAATTGTTTCAAACTAGTCGATCAATTTTCTAAAGCAGTTAAATGATGGCCCTTCACTCCAGTGGCTGAAACACCTTGCAAAATGGGTTAACATGAACATCACTGAGATGGAAGATGCATCACTTCCATCACCTGGAGTACTAATAAACTATCTCTAATCTCTAAACCTTCCTCTTTATAGTTCTCTCATACCTGACTATACTTTCCTAATTTCTTCTAACTTCTCCTCCCTTTGATATCAATTGTGACTGATTCTTTGTGATTTTTGACCTGTCGCGCCATCCCCCCGTGGCAACCTACCATGGCTACCATTTTGTCTCCCTGGCACCGGTGGCATTATGGGTGTGGTGTTACCAGTGGTGAGGGAGCATCTACCATGATGTAACCGATTCCTAAAGAGAAACGCAGGCGTAGGCGAGACATCACGCATCAGTCATAAGCTATCTCGGAGGTTGGTATTGTAGGGTGCTTCAGTAAAATTGCAATGGAGGTATGAGTTTCATTTGTTGATACCTTTTGCATAAATAACACTGTACTAACGTTAATTGGGTCATTCTATTATGAAATTGTATAATAGTGTAAGCATTAACAATCTTTGTAGGTTTTTTGGGTATTTAGGTCATTTGTTTCCCTTCCTTTGGCTTGATACGTTTTTATTTACTTTTAAGATCGGGCAATAATACAAAGTAAAAAACAAAGTATTGTTGAAATTTTAAGGTCCCAGATATGTCCTGATCAAAGGCAAGTCAAGGCCAAAAGAAAAAAACAATTGGTGAGGTTCATTCGAGTTAGTTCGAGGTTAGTTAATATTATACTCTGGGACAAATTCATCAATTTACTATTATCTTTTCTCCACATTTACACTTTACTGTCAATATTTAACTGCTACTTAAATAAGGTTATTGTCAAAATCCTTTAGTAATATGGGTCAATTCAATATTTAGTTGGTAACCGAATGACCCAATCTGAAAGTGACTTTCATTAGTCAAACCAGAGAGAGTGGATTTGGTGAGTCATCAATGTGTAATTTCCCTGGTCATCTAAGGCTCTAAATATTCCACACTTACAGACACAAAATATTTAACAATCTTTTGTTTAAATAAGAGAGTTTTGTATACCCTTCTGATATGTTTTGCTTGTTAGAGTTAAAACAAGCACCACACAGGAATGAAAAATGTCTTGTTAAATGAAGTGCAGGAGAGGCATTTAATTCTCACCGGTACCACAATGATTTAGGGGTATTCAATGAAGGTCCTACTTAAAAAAAATGCTAACTCACAGTTGGAGGACTTTCATTGGTAACTCTATGGTGCTACCCTTGAGATGTGGACAAGTGAAAATTCTATATACATGGGAAATGGAATTGAGTGTAGACCTTAACAAATTTAGTAATATTTTTCCAGTTGGTGAGACCTATTTTGGGGGTACTAAAAGCTTAAATCCAAAAGTACATGAGTGACTTAGGGCCTTCTGTTTAGTCAACCCTTGAGTTGATCTTAACCACTTGACCACAGAGCATAGATTTATAGGCCTTAGGGAAATGATGCTGTTGCATTGTTATATTATGCCCTGAAGAAATTGGATGATTATTCACCTTTGTACCCAACCGTCTTAAGTGGGTCCCCATAGTGGTTTATTACCCTTCCCTTAAAAAGATACCCTTTGTTACCCTGTGAACCTGAGTGGAACTTATAGTGCCTCAAAATAACGTTCGCACACTACTCACTGCATAAGTAAAAATCATTAGCGTATGGTCAAGTGGTGTGGAATCACGTCACTCGGTTAGAAGATGTGGCTCAGGGATTACGTACTTTAAACCGCAACCAAAAGAGTCATTAAAAAATTCAATTATCACTTACAGTAGATGCTCACAAGTAACATGGTGTTTGTCGGTGCGTTACTATGACTTCTGTTGGTTTGACTAATGTTTCATGTTAAATCTTGTACTGACTAACTACCATCAGATGTCTTAAGGTTGATACAATGTTGTTGTAAGCTATAGTACCCTCTTTGTTCACAAATAGCCAAAATATTGAGTGCCATTGTTTACAATGGCTAGTTTCAACAACTACCACATCTTTAAAGGCAGCTATTAAGTGAGTCCTTTTAGCCCGTAGAAAGTAAGCGGTCGAAAATATCAAGTGGTCGGTGGTTTGGTTGATTGATGCTGATAATGTAAAGAAAGGATCTAAATATGAGCCTAAAGCTATCTGGCCCTGATACCATCTCCTTCTTTCAAAGCATTTGGGGACAGACTTGGCTAATATTTCTTGCCACGTAGACGGGGGTTATTCCGATACATGAATCTTGCTTATGTTCCAATGTGGTCAGTAAGAGTATAAGTAGTAAAATGTTTTATCGGTTTTTGTCCCTGCTACTGAGGGTGGTCAGATTCACCTTGCACTCCAGCAATCTGGATTTTTTTTTTGCTATATAGAGAATTTAGTGGAGCAAAAAATAAGCTTGAACTGGATCCCGTGCCGGCTGAACCAATCTAACAGTTTTGCATTCGGCAGTTGGGCCCAGGCTTTTGGGCCACCCTTTCCATGCAAGCAGCATTATAGAAAATGCTGGAATGGTTGTCCATTAGCTCTTCAGAGCCGACGCCTTTGTAGGGTAATTATCATTTTAGTTTTCAGGGTACCGCTACCTCCTCATCGATTGCCTTATAAACCTAAGAGGATTTACGATTAACTTACTACAACTTGGCGCTGGGACAGTAGTACTAGGTTCCCAGTGTACCATACTGCCCACAAACGACACTATTGGAGTATCAATTTTAAAATACTCTTCGTGGAGAAGGTAATGTGATTGAAAGTGGGCTGCCTAGGACCTAGGGCTGTCAAGGATTTGAAGCCCACCATGAACGTCTTATCTACATCTCATCTTTTCTCTTTTTATACCTACCCCAAATTCCACCTTAGCACACAGTGCCATTGTCATGTTTTATTATTTATATTCTTGATAACAGGTGAATGTGGACATACAAGCTTGTAAAGAAATTCAAGAAATTAAAAATTACTCTCAGAGTGTCAAAGATGAAACAATTCCACAAAAAATATTTTTGGTGATATTTTTATTTATTATGGTAATAGGCTTCCAGCAGTGATTTGGGGAATGTTGAACTGCAGAACTGCTGGGCCGAGCCAAACGAATATCACTCTAACAACTGACCTTGGACATTCGCTACATTTGAACTGGAATTGTCATTTGTGAGACTGTAGGTGTGGAAGGGGGTCGGGGGGGGGGGAAAACGAAAGGAGCTAGTAATGAACAAAAAGAAAAGTCATTACCAGAAAAAAAAAATGTTCTTTGGGCCGCCATAGTCATAGGGAACTTTCTCTATAATGGCTGTTTGTGTGTTGTGTGTTTTGGCTGGAGTCCGACCTGCCGGCGCGGGAAAATGTATAAGGCGGACTCCGTCGCGCCCTGCTTAAAGTAGTTCCTAAAGGCTAATTTTTTTTTCAGAAACCCAAACTTGCTCAGGGACGGTTAACTTTATTTCTGTTTTCAGGGTTCTAACATGTTCACTAATTTGTTACAAATAACACATATTAAAATCCCATGAATATGAATTAAATGCCTGAATATATTTTTGTTGATCCATAAATGTTTGAAGAATGTCACACCACTTGCCTTGGGTCGTTCAGACGAAAGTCCTCGGAACCCCCGAGCGGGGGTCGCCTCTCTCGATGTCCAAATATTAGACAGTGTATTTACATAGTATACTGGGGGGGGGGTAGTAACTCACATTTTTTTTCTGAAATAGTGAGGTAGATCGGAAAAAAATTTTGAACTATAGGAAAAGCATCAAATCTTGCCGTATTCAAAGAAATTTATTACATTCAGTACTTACAAATAACCTATCTATATTACTTGATAAAATAACTTTTTCATAATTGTTCATGAATTCTTATTTATCCACCTCACTATGTCAGAATATGTTTTGTTTAACTAAACATTTTAAAACCTTTTTTGGACACAGCCCATCATGAAGATGAACAAAGGCGATGACATTGCTTCAAAAAAAACATTATGGTCACAAATATGGAAGCCACAATATCAAAATCAACTAACTTAATATTTAATTTTAATATGTTGTTATTTGAACAATATCGTGACATGTTCGAACCCTAAAAACAGAAATAAAGTTAACCGTCCCTGAGTCAAGTTTTTTGGGTTTTCTGAAAAAATTATCACTTAGAACACTTTAGCAGAGGTAAATTATTGCTAACATTTAGAGGAGGATTAATAAACAAAACACACAAACACACAAACACCATAAAAAATAGAAAATGGATATGAGACACAGACACATTGTGAATGTATTACTAGCTGTTACTCAAACAGTCTCACAAATGACAATTCCAGTTCAAATGTAGAGGGGTCAAGTTCAGTTGATATTAGGTTTTGCTGCATTCAACTTCCCCCATCACTGCTGAATGCTATTTACCATAAATCAAATCTCCCCAGCAAGGGTTGAACAAAATAGTTTTCATCTTTTGCACTCATGGAGTACTTTTTAATTCTTGAATTTCTTTTACAGTTTGCTGTATTTCCACATGCCACTGGTTATCAAGAATATTAAAAAACATGACCAGCACTGTGGTGCTCAGTGTTTGAATTTGGGTTAGGTAAAAAAGAGAAAAGATGAGACTTTATATCAGGATCATGGGTTCAAATCCTGACAGCATAGTGTCCTAGGGCAAGCCATCTTTTACTCACGTATCTCTCTCCACCGAAGAGTATTTAAAATTGATACTCCACTTGTTTCGTTTGTGGGCATGTTACTGGTACACTGGAACCAGTAACACCTGTCGCCAGGGCCAAGTTGCAGTAGATTTATCCGTCACTCCTATTAGGTTACAGAAATCCGATGAGGAGGGTAGCCGGTTACCCTGGTAGAAAGAAAATGATATCTACCCTACAAAGGCGTCGCTCTGAAGAGCTATGGCAACCATTCAGCACTTTCTATCATGCTGCCTTGCATGTAAGGGGTTGCCCAAAGCTGGGCCCATCTGCTTGAAAACTGTAGATTGGTTCAGGACGCCATCCATCAATTATTTTTATGCTCCACAAATTCTCATATAGCAGCAGTATTGCTTTGAGTGCATGGTGAATCTGACCACCCTCAGTATCAGGGACAAACCGGATTAAACTTTTATACTACTACTCTTTACTGACACATTGACAACATACGCAGATTCATTATCGGAATAAGCTTCTCCTTATGGCAGAAATATTAGCCAGTCTTCCCCAAATCTTGACAAGAGAGATGGTAATTAGCAGAATAGCTTATTGCTCATTATTTGGATCCTTTCTACATTATCAGCTATCAATCAACCAACCACTGACGCCCTTGATATTTTGACAGCTTACTTCTAAGGCTATAAGGACTTCACTTAATAGCTGCTCTAAAGATGTTTTTGGGGGGTTTTTTTTAGTGGTTGAAACCTCAGCCATGGAAACAGATGCACTCAAATTTGGAGTAATTGTGAACAAGAGGTACTATACTTAACAACACAATTGTATCAACTTAAGAACTCTGAGGTTAGTAGTACAAGTACATGACATTAATCACACAGCAGTCTAGTAACTGCAAGACCAACACAGTTATGTGAGCAGTCTACGGTTAATTGGTGATAATTGAATTTAATGACTTTTTGTGCGTTTAAAGTACGTAAGTCCCGATCCACATCTTCCTAACCGAGTGTAACCTAACCACTTGACCACGCTACTGATTTTCTTACTTAATGCATAGTGTGCGAAGTTTAAGTTTGAGGTCCACTAAGTTTCCACTTCGGTTTCACAGGTCAAGGGTTTCTTTTAAGGGGTCAGGTCATACCAACCACTTATGGTAACCACTTAAGGGTTGGGTCAAAGGTGAATTAATCCCACTTTCTTAGTGCATAATATTACCCCATGCACACACAATTTCATAAGGCATAAAATTATGACTGCGGTGTCAATGGTTAAGATCAACTCAATGGTTGACTGACAAAGGCCCTAATCCTCATGACTTTGGCCATTTTAAGATTTAGTACCCCCAAAATCTGTATCACCAACTGACGATTACTAAATTTGTAAGGTCTACACTCAAGTCCCATTTCCTTGTATATAGACTTTCTTCACTTGACCATATCTCAATGGAGCACCATAGAGTTACCAATAAGTCCAACTGTGATTAGCATTGTTTTTAATTAGGACCTTCTATTAATCAACCCCGAACTCATTGTGGTACCTGTGAGAATTTAAATTGCCCTCCTGCACTTAATTTAACATACATTTTTCCATTCAGGTTTGGTTGTGGGCTTTTAACTCAAAACCATCAGAGGGTTATCCAACTCTCTTATATTACCAAGAATGGGTTAAAATATTTTGTGTGTAAGTGTGGAATAGAGAAGGCTTAGACGACCAGGCAATTACACATTGTGACTCACCAACACTCTCTTGGTTTGACTACTGAAATCATCTTGCAGACTTGGGTCATTTCGGATTACCACCTAAATATTGAATTGACCCATATTACTAAAGAGTTGAACATAACTTTATTTAAGTAGCAGTAAATATGACAGCTAAAGTGTACATGTGTAGAAAAGATAATAGTAAATTGATGCATTTTGTAAGAGTATACTATTAACTAACCTTCGAACTAAACTTCGAACTGACCTCCCATTTTGTTTTTTTCTTTTGGCCGACTTCCTTTGATCAGACCAAATGACGACCTTTAAACTTTCAAATATTGCTTGTATTACTTCCATCTTAAGTAATACAAACGTAATCAAAGCCAAATGGAAGGTAAACACCGACCCTAAATACACAAAACCTCAAAGCTTGTTTAAGCTTAGCACTACTTACTGCAAATTTTCAATAATAGCATGACCCAATTAACGTTAGTACAGTGGGTACTTATCAACTTTATCAACCAAATGACTCAGCTACCTCCATTTGCAATGTTACATGCAGCACTACAATACCAGATCCACCCTCCTAGATACTATGATTATGCTTTATGTCTCGCCTACGCTGCTCTCTTAGGCCACGTCGAGGTATATCCTGGTAGATGCTCCTCACCACTGGTAAACCACACCCATAATGCCACAGGTTTGGCCAGGAGACAAAATGGTAGCCATGGTAGGTTGCCACGGGGATGGCGACATGTCAAAATCACAACATCATTCACAATTGGGTATATCCAAAGGGAGAGAAGTTAGAAGAAATAGGAATAAGGTCATGTATGAGAGGAATATTAAGAGGAAAGGTAGAGATAGTTTTATGTAGTTTATTCCAGGTGATAGAATTCTTCCATCTCAGTGATGTCATGTTAACCCATGTTGCAAGGTAGTTTCAGACCAACTTTGAGTGAAGGGCCATCATTTAACTGCTTTAGAAAATTGATCAGACTAGTTGAAAATGTATGCTACTTTGCCTTGGATGGCATACTGCACCAACGGATTGCCAACATATCTATCAGAACTGTCTGATATCAGACCTTCGCAGATTCATGAACTTTTTCACATTGGGAGGACATTTCAAGCACATCAAGAGAAGTCAGCAACTACCAACCTTGCAACAGTTTTATTTTCAGGTCAAAACTAGTTTGGCAACCAAAGGAGTGTGCAAGTTCCTTGGATAACAATTAACAAATCTCTTTGAATTTCATACGGTCAATAGCATGGTTTTCTACATCAAAACTCAGATTTATGCACCTGACTTAAAGGTTAAACCAGACCTCACTGGACGCAAAACCATCTCACACAAAGGTTCAGTCAAAGCTACGAAAACGTCCACTACTTGCTAGTTGGACTACTGAATATCAGTGCTGCATTTAGAGGCCAGTCATGCACTCACGTGCATTATTGGGATGGCATTTCATGCAATTTATATTAAGTTTGCATCATTGTGTTTCATTGGCATTATTGGGATTGTGTCAGAGAGCATCGCCGGCAATGAATGATACAGCATGACAATTAGCCAATGACGCAGGCATGATGAGCTTACTGTAGTGATGAAGATGAAAAGGAACTATCAATGATGTTATCATCTGTTATCCCTTAGAGGGTTAAATCAACCTGCTGGAAGGTTAACTCTTGGTGTGAAGCGCAAGAAGGGTTACACGATAATAGCTGCCGATATGATTACAATCTGTGTGATGCCCGTATTCGATAACTCAATTGTCTATTCTTGAGTCAGTGGCTCGTTGAAATGGTTTCTTCAGTGACTGTGTCACCTGAAGAACCATTCCAAGAGCCACAGACAAAGATTTGGCATATTAGTAGTTTTTTTTGATGGGAATTCTGACAACTGTCAGATATTGCACTTATGACACTTCTTGGCAAGGAAATGAACTAATTTATTGTCAATCCTACGGAAGGTACTGTACATATCTACTTTATGCCACCAGTACTACTTTGGGCTTTGCAACAATTGCCTATCAACCACAAAAGATTATCAGATCTGAAAGCACACACACTTGAAATACATAAATTGCCACTTTTACTCTGATTGATGGTCTAAAATTTTCTGCTTTTAGATATACAGACATTAGGGCATTTCATGACAAATGTTCCATATTTGTAATCGTTATATTTACCAAATAATAAAACAAGCAAGTTTATTAGAGAAATAAAGACAGATTTCTTGTTTTGCAGATTCTACAGGAAGTAATAGGTGCTGAAAAGTAAAGCCTGAACACCCTGAAAGTGTATGAATGAGGCTAAAAGTTTCCAAATTAGCTGAAATAATGAAAATTGCATAATTTTGAGTAACAGAAAGCCTTAAAGTTAATTGGTCCAGAAAACTATATCCCTTTTTCTATATTGTTCATATGGCAGTTGAATAGTTTGAAGTGGATGCTAGCGCATCCACCAAAAAAAAACGAGTAAGATCAAAATATTGGACTGCCCGTCCATGTGCAAGATATTAGGATAGGAAAAACCACAAATCCTATCTTTTCTTCTCATCTTTTTATGTGATTTAATGTTTTAATCATAAAAAATATTGTCTATTTCAATATTAGTTAATCAGGTAAAAATATTTACCCCTTTAACAAAATGAACCAACTACCTGCATGCACTGTAAAACCTTACACTCGCACGCATCAAACTTGAGGCGCCGACGCACTGTCTAATACAGTCTCATATTAGATAGGAACACCACTGATTTGCAATGTTTACATACTAACCCCACCTCTGATACAAGAACAGCAGCACCAAACCCTAGTTACACAATAAGTTATGAATATCTTATCATATAGTACATTATATCCAGAATTCATCTTATGATATTCCGATACCATGCAAGCATTGTAAGGTGGATCAAAACACATCCACACACACATCACCTACTTTTTACTTTCTAAAACTCTGTCAAGTTGCAGACATGTAACAATAGCATTCGCAAAATAGGAGGAATATATATAGCCGATTTCTGCAAATGCAAATTGAAGCATCTTCAAAGAAATTACTATATTATAACAAACCTACCCCTCATGTATTAGATTATTAGAAGAACCATGATGCTTACACAGAAAAAGTATTAATAAAGAGTTTTGTGGTATATTTGAGTATCTTCCACAATATTTCACCACAGTCTCAACTTTTTGACAATTTCTTAACAATTTTGAGGGTCGAAAAAATAGTTTTGTCTTTTTTACATTCTTGTAAATGTAAAGGTTGAAATGGGCACATTTGCATTACTAATGTTTTGTAGGAAATTGTGATTTTTAAGTAAAGTTCACAATTGGGGGCAGAAAAAAAAAAAACGACAAAGAACAAACAAAAAAAAATAAAGAAAAAAAGATAGCATCTGAACACTTATATTCCCCCATCTTCGTCCTCTCTTTCCCTTCCTTCCCTCCTTCAGCTCCCCTTTCCCCCCTCTCCTTTTTATTGCTTTCCCCTCTCCGATCGTTACGCGCCCCCTCTCCTCTCTTAACCCTTCCCCTTTTTGTGGCCCTTGTCCCCCCCCTCCAGCCCCGTTTTCCTTCCCCCCCCCCACCCACCCCCCCCCCGCCCCCCCCGCGTCCCCTCCCTTCCCTCCGCCCCCTCTCCCCCCTCCCCCCCCCGTGCTCCTTTCCATCGGCCCTGGCGTCCGGGGCTACCCTCGTCACACCTTTGGCAGGCTTTCTCCTTCCCCTCGCCCTTGCTGCCCATTCCCCTTTGCCCCTTTGTCTCCTTCGTTATTTCTTGTTCCTTTACCTTGCCCTGTCTTCCTCTTCATCCCCGTCCCTGGCCCTTTATTTCTCCGTTCTGCCTTTTTCCTGCGCCTTTTTCCCCCCTTCTCTGTCCCTATTCTTCGGTTTCGTCCCGCTGCTCTCTAGGACCGTGTGGACAGTTTGGACTAAAACCTGAATGCAGATGAGAACGATTAACAGTTTGACAGGAAATTGTGAGCTTATAATGCAGTCCACATAGTTCAGTCTGAAAACCAACACAGTCAAATGGGCCAGGTTACAGATTAAGTATGGTTTTGTGGGATGCAAGCTCAAATTCTTACGCTGTATTCTGAAAGGTATCTAAAGCTTTCGACCCGGGTTAAACTAGGATTAGTCCTACATGAGGGACCTTTTATTCCTTCCAACATACTCTAGGTAATGTGCTGGAACAGGTGAGGAAATTCCTAATGGATGGGCCGTAACAGCCTATCCCAAGAGACTTTTCTCACCTGTTACATATAACTTGCACAGTATTATTGAAGGAAAAAAAAGTCCATTTTTTTTTCATGTAGGACTAACCCTGTGTTTAAACCCATGTTCCTTAAAGTTAGACTGCCCTTTCAAATATCAGCCCTAATGAACATACTTTCTCAGAATGTTTACTCAACAGTCTGGACTTGACGTCGTGTTCATATCTCGGGAACTTTGCCGCTACTATTGAGATCATTTGTCCTCACCATTTCCTTACAACTTGGAAGAAATGGCTCTATAGAATGCAAGACCTCAGAGATGCCAGCACCTCGATTGACAAAAACCCCTGAAAATGGCCGGGGGTCCAGGGCCCGCCTGTAGGCCCCCTTGCGGGGTCCAGGTCGGATCCCTTCGGGGGCCAGTGGGGCAGCGCCCCCCGGAGCTCCTGATTTAGCATTTTTAAGTTCAATCTGAGTACAAATTTCTTGAAAAAATACATGTATTCAAGAGCAGAATGTAATTTTTCATTGAAAATAGCTTATCTGTTGAACAATTTCATGTTCACTTTCAAACATATGTCATTATATCAAGAGTCGAAGACGATGATCAACACATGACTAGTGGCTGACCTCAAGTGCCTACCGAGCCCTTGGCCATCGTGATTTTCTGTTAGTTCTCGTGAACACACAGCTTTGAAAACCAGCTGGTAACTCTTCAATCCCTCCCTTTTCTTTTATACATCTTTATTTGCGTGAACATTTGATCCTTTGATCGCTTTCTTCCCCGACGATCCATAATTCAAGCGTTTCTACACCATGAGGTCAGTGATGCATGTGATTTGTCGTCCATCCCTTCATGCATGTGCACCAGTACTGGTTCAGTTTTCCTCAGTTCTGATAAAAAATCGTCGTTGTCCTCTTCCTCCACCATGACCAGGTTCCTTTAATTCTTTATCTTTCATTCCATCGCTTGTATCAGCAGTCCGTTCAGCAAATTTAAATTTTTCCATTTTTCCTACCGAAAGTTTACGGCAAAACCAGGCCATAACACACATCTCTCGCGCCTCGCTGATAACTCCTTACACAGAGGCCTGTAGGATGTCGTGTACGTACCCGGGCATAAGATTTGCTTGTATAGGATGGTAGCGGTGGTGTGGTCGAGTGTGGCAACCAACGAACCCAGGGTAAATTTCGAGTTTGCCGGACGGGAGTCGGTATGGAATAGGGCACTCATGCGCGTCTAAGTCACACTCATTTAATTTATTTGTGCTTACCAGACGACCGACCGAAAACCGTTTTTTTTTTTAAATTGTACTAACAAACAAAAAAAAACGGAAAACCCGGACAGTTTTTGGGGTTGTAAAAAACCCGGATTCGGAAAAACCGGCAAACTGGCATCTCTGAACCATTCATTCCTAAGTGAGTACTTTTGGAGTTAAAAAGCATCACATATTATATGATTGTGGAGTAAAATAGGGTGTTTTTGCATAACCATTAGAGACTCTTGGAGAATTCATGGGGAACACTAGGGCACAAAATACTGAATATTTAGTGACTGTCATATTTTATTAGTTGCCTTTTGAATATGCTCTCATCAATTCTAAAATTGACAGAGAAAGGGTAACTTTTACTGGTTAGAACACAACTTTAAAAAGAAATTGCGGGCCACAACGGTGACAAAAATTGGTAGCAAGTCAATAGATCAGCCCTCTACTTGAGTTAACTCAAAAGGTCAGAACTAAAAACAAACCCCCTTCAGCAGTAAAAATTGCAATTTTCAGATGCGTCTAATTCAGGTAAAAGTTCTACGGATATGTGGTGGCCTACTACACCAGTGGATGAACATGTTAGTATCTTATCATCCAGTGCAGAGGAGAACATCATTGGAATAGCGTCAAGTCAGTGTATGGGTCACTACGGTGATGAAACATTGCATGAACTAGGTCTTTGGCTGGTATCTAGGGGTATTCACCCATTTTGAACTGGGGCATTAAGGGGTCTTTTGGGCCTCAAATTAATTCATAAATTTTTCAAAATCATCTTGCCCTAGAGACATGCCAGGACCACATTAAAACTCAAGCATATGATTGGCTAGCTTAGTGTTCTTGGGGTATTCCCCAATAGGGTCACAATGCACATAATCTATAAACTTACTAGTTCTCAGGGCAGGAAATATGCTAAAGATTCATGAAATCATACACATGCAATGGACTGCAGCAAAGTTGACGATGGCAGATGCAGGATGGGTCATCAGAGGTCAAGGGTAACTGCTGGTCAAGATGCTAAAATTCTTTAAACTGCTTATTCTCAGGCAGAAAAAATGGCAATGATCATGAACTCATGGGCATTGCACGACTGATAGACAGTGTCTATGGAGATCCATTGATGGCGGTCATCAGGGTCATAGGTGTTCAGGAGGTAAAATTCGCCCAAAGCTTATTTCTTCAGGGCAGAAAACATGCAATGACTAAAGTGTTTATAGAGAAGAGGATCCATGGATGGTTTATCAGGGGTCCTAAAGGGTCAGGATATAAAATTTTAATGCTTAGGCAAGAAACAGCTTCAGCTCGATCAAGTGATTAGAGGTTCTTTATTCAAAGTGCATATGGTCATTAATGGGTAATTATATTAATGAAACACCAAGGTTGACGCTTTTAAACGCAATTTTAGTCTAGCAATAATGGTCTTCTACTATTTTGATATTGTGAAATGCTTTCCTCACAATAAATGGTCATTAGGTTCTTTCACAAATTCCAATTCAAAGTAAGCGTGCTAATGTGAACCAATTTTTTTCTTAATGTTGCATTGCAGCAAGGCTTTCTGAAAATTAACCAATTTATTACCTATCCATTTTCAGGGCTTTTTGCTCCACAAAACAGCTTGAAGGACCAAGCAAAAATTTCATGCTATCTACCGCTAAATGTTACCGACTAAATAAAACAGCAAGACGACTTCGCCTTCAAGTATGAGAACTATGTGGAAGGGGTTACGGGTATCGTAACTGGAAATACTGTGCCACCAACATGCAGCAATGGTCTGCGCTATAGTCTACACTACTGTCTATACTATTGTCTATGTATTCACGAACCTACACCCATCGAGAACCCATTGAGGGTGGCTTGATTATTGGGAGGTCGTAATCTCGCGTGATGCCGCAGTGGTAGGGCTGCATCCGTCATCATTCCATTGCCCCTGTCTAAATCCTTGCTTGTGTTAAGGAAAAAACGTCTTTCATTTACTATACATACTCCGATTATTTAACAGAGGTTAGGGAAATTGGTTAGTGTTGTTGACCGTCGAATGGTCCTCAAGACATGAAAAAAATTCAATATGAGTAGACATTAGCTTATTTATCATCAAGACTGCCTGGAAACAGACTCAAAATCCCAGATTAATCATTGTTAATTAATTGCCATGTCTCGAATGGCAAAAAGCCCAAATGAACTTGGCCCACATGTAACCACATGGTCAGTATTCAGTTTGCCAAACAATCTTAGGCATTGTAAGACAATTGATACAAACATAGTCAAGAAAATGTATGTATGGAGTCACAGGTTGAAACTACTGTAAATACAAATTCGTTTTACTACCCCTGATAAAGAAATGGATAAAGCCTATATGTCTTTGCACTTACCCAGATCCCGGGGGGTCCCATCCCCTATTTCTAGATCATCCTTCTCGTCTGGCGGAACTTTGCCACAACAATGTACACAGATGCACATTAAGAAACCACAGCTATTCATGAAGTAACATGAGATGTCTAAGAGAATGAGTAAGATAAAACGCCCCCAAGATGATCCCGACTAAAGCTGCTGTCGGTTATTATCTGAGATTTGTGGTAATTATTGCCTGTGGAGAGGGAGAAATCATGGTGGATAAGTGTAAATTATCAAATTTATATGGATTAAACTGCTCACAAGTAAAATAATTTTAATCACAGAACTCATGGTGTGGCATGCATTTCTTGTTAAGTGTTGTCAGCCAACTATCAGGAAGTAGCAAAAATTGTGTAATTCAATCATTCAATTTCAGGAAGGGAGAGGAGGCCAAGGGAAAAACATTTTACACGAACTGATCCATCCCGCCTAAGAAGAAACTTTAAAAATCGAGTGATCACCATATCGACTTACTATCATCCTCATCAGCATATCATTATTAAGTTAATAACTTTTGTAGTTCTGATTGTTGAGTTACTAACTTTTGCGATGATAATAAAAAAAACTTCTTTGAACTTCAAAAAACAAAAACAAAAAAACATTTGCGATGTCAATTTCTTTGTATTTTATTTTTTGCTTCTTTTTCCTGCATCTCACTTTTGCAATCCCACCTTTGGTCTGAATGGATCGGAATGTGTCAAACTTATGCAAAGATGACACCATACGCTTGTAAAAAAACGTGGCAAAAATTAGAGGATATGTCTTCAGGAGAACAACTTCTTGAAAATAGCTGCTAAAATATGACCCGTTACTTCAAAAGGTACCACATGTCGGTTATGACATACATCTATTTTCAAAATAGATCTCCATTACAAGAAGCTCACACAGATGAAGCTCACACTGTGCACTGAGAGCTCCACTGTGCCTTGAGAGTAGGCCCATTTGCAGGGTAACACCCAAATTTCACAAAAGTGCCAAAAGCTCCACTTTTTTGCTGAAATGTTTTGATAAAAAGGTCAAAAATTTAGAAAAACGTTCAAAAAGTCAAAATAGGGACCATTTTATGAGGGTTAGGCCCACTTTTTTTTGAAGTTCCGCACCCCCCAATAAATCCTGCGTACGGCCCTGCTTGACAGCTACATTGTGTCTTAGTCTTGTGTTACTCATTCAATACTGTATTGCTGCCATCACTATCTGGAATGTGTAACAGGCAAGACAAATACCGTGCTTTTGATAATGCTAAACCTTCGCATGTGGGCAATACAAGCACAGGTCTCAACCTATGCCACATCCCAGAGGGTGTTTTGAATCAATCCCATAATGCATTGCAATGTGCCTACACTGTACTGTACTAAACACATGTCAGTACTTAGGGATAAAAAGTATTCCAAAAGTTCAAAAAAAAAAAAAAAAAAAAAAAAAAAAAAAAAAAAAAAAAAAAAAAAAAAAAAAAAAAAAAAAAAAAAAAAAAAAAAAAAAAAAAAAAAAAAAAAAAAAAAAAAAAAAAAAAAAAAAAAAAAAAAAAAAAAAAAAAAAAAAAAAAAAAAAAAAAAAAAAAAAAAAAAAAAAAAAAAAAAAAAAAAAAAAAAAAAAAAAAAAAAAAAAAACGCTTGTATCAGGGCCAAAATGAGGTACCTCTCGATGTAATGTGTCACAAAATAAGCTTCTTTTAATGGTTAGTAGGCTCAAAACACAAGGCAACCAGGAACAGCCCTTTGAAAACATAACTTGCTATCAACAAATCAAAAGCATCCAAAATTTGTATGTCAACCAAATCTGATATGCAAAACAAACTCTTTTGGTGACAATTGTTAGGTTATTTAACAGAAAAAAATCTGTCTGATTTTGCATGGTGTCTGTATAGCGACAACAATCGGTGCTCTTACGGTGTTGTTTGGGGTCAATGGTTGGGGTCGCCATACTCGGTAGTTTGGGGTCAGATGGTGGGGTCATCTTACTTGGTAGAATGGGGTCAGATGGTGGGACTGTTCCATTAGGGGAATCTGAAATAGAATGATTTTTGGATGTTATGCATTAAAATTGAATCTGGATTCTTAACAAAGCCTGTCCAATATTTTTGCCTTTTCACAGGGGAGGGCAGCCAAGAAATCCCAATTTCAGACGTCGCCATTGGTTTAACACGTAAAAGCGAAATTCTGAATTTCTTATATGTTGGAGTTAAGAATCAACTCCACTGGAAGGGTTATTTCTGATTTTTTTTGTATGAATAACGAACGAGGACGAGGTCGTATGTGGGTCATGGGAACACCCATGACCGACCCACATCAAAGCACACAACTTGGTTTGTGGTTTGTACTCCGTATTGCTGTAATTTCTTTTGACATTTTGGTGAGTTGCTATAATGAATGAGGCTTGGCCACCACCACCTGCCTTTTCATGTGAAAGAAGGCCAACTTCTGAGTTGAATCCAGCTTGTTTAAGGAAGGATTTTGCATAATGCTTAATAACTTGTACGCCCTCCTCTTAAAATTTCCTAATCTTTATCACAAAGAAGTCTGCTTGAAGGCCCTATTGTGTTTCTACAAGAGGTCAGCTTGTGAAGGAATTAAAACAAGATTAAACACACATTCTATTGCAAAGGTTTGGTTGACAGAATATCATTTAGTCAGGACAACAAAGACTTTAGTTATACATTTGTAATTGCTCCCCTGTGTGCATAAGTTAAATTTGGTATTTTGACTCAAGTGTTTTGATGTTGTAAAACTTTGTGCACAATATTAAAAGGGGAGTATCCTTCCATTTGTTAAAGGTGCTTGTTCTGATTTATGTCTGTTGTGTTCTCTACTTGATATGAGAGCCTGGTACTTGCACATATCAAGTACCGTGGGAAACAAACTTGCATTTTTTATGGTGGAAACAATAATGCATATTGCAAAGCCCTATTCAATACTGTGCTAATATTGATGGTTAACCATTAAAATGGCGTTTTTTTTTTTTTAATGGATTTGATGGCTCAAATTTCAGGACAATGAGAAAAACATGGCCTATCATCTGATACCAAAATTTGTACTACTCCCAGGTAAATCGGGGTCCCAAAGACGATCAGAACATGCACCTTTAACAGAGCAGATTGTATTCTATTTATATGCGAGTATCAAAGGAAAAGTTCAAAACTAGTGCAAAATAATGTGTTTTCAATATACAACATACAGAAAGACTCCAGTTTTTCGCACTCACCATCACTGGCCTTTTTTTTTGTATAGAATTTGCCAAGAAAACAGTTCTAGCCAGCTGGTTTTACACTACAGCAAGGACAAGACTCCCATCTCAACATTCTTTCTTAACAAATAAGACGGCTAACTTGCTGTTTTACGGATGCTAAGTGATGAAATCTAAAATTACCGACCACTCTCAAGAAACAATATGTTGGATGCACAACTCCTCTCTACTGATAACAATTCAACATGGCACCACAACCACAAAACTATACTCAGGGACAGAAACCCTTTGACAAGCGTGTACTTCCTGGTTGCAAAAGGGGCGGAGCTATGAGCGCGTCTGGTCGGTGACCCAGCAACAGCAGATCGCTTCGGTGGCCAATAGAGGCAAGTGCATTTTTTCTGCAATAAATATGCAGAGAACCAGGAAGTATGCGATTGTCAAAGGGTTTCTGTCCCGACTGTACATGGGTAAGCTCTGGAGCTATGGGTTTAGGTTGCCTTTTCTAACTTCCTTGGCTTGAAACCACCTACATGCACCAACAAATTTCGACATATTTACCCCCGTAGGTAATAGCAAGGCGATTAAAATAAGGAGATGACACTTGTGAACGAAAGGTGTGGTCCCTGGGCCTTTCTTTACAGGGTTTTGGTGGGACAGGAGCACTAAAAAAGTCCAGAATAAACTCGGGATGTAAAATACCACATAGGCGATAATCTTGTAGACTATTTAGAATTAAACGTTAGTGAATTGGTGTTATAATGAAGTGTGAATTACAAAATGCTATAAATAAGATATACAAGTGATAAGTTATTTTTACAAAAACAAATAGAGAACTACATTATTCCACGGGGATTCACATTGATACGGGACCCGAATGTAGACTGCAAGATGCTGTACGCAAAACTATTAAACTTGATTCCTAAATAGATCAAATAAATCTAAAGAGACCATTAAAGGAGCTAAATTTTGATTCTAAGCATACCAAATTTGACCTGAAATAACTTGAAATAGGCCCATTGAAAAACAAATAATTAAACCCATTATGAAACATTCCAGTGTAACAACCCCTCTCAACTGGGTGGGCCTAAGGTCCAATCGAGGGATGTTATAGTAGCCGAGTCTTGCAGATGCCGCCAGTTCGTTATGTAATGGTTACAACCGGTGAACACGTAACTCTATACCATGAGGTTAATAAATACGGAGGGACAATAAATTCGTTGATATGAGGCGAACTTTCGTATTTTGCCATTTAGCCAATGTAGTGTGGGGTAAAGGAGCAAAATACGACTGGCGCTAAGTGTCAACCCCCTGGTACTAGCTACCGATTGGCTCCAAAATTCACATAAGTTCCCCCCAACTCTTACCACACAAAGAAACATGTAAGACTGGCGGTAGTGGTTAGAGCTGAGAGGGCTGCATTTCAATTGGTTATTAAAATGAACAATGTGTAATTAGCCAATCAGAAATGCTGTATGAAAGAGCTCAGGCAGTGGCGTAACATTCTTTTTGAGATTGGGGGGATGAGGTTGGTTGTGACATTTATGAATGAAAACTGGCTTTTGCTGAAGAGGTCTATTACTAGCACATATCATCATATGAGCGCGCAAAGTGCGCTAAAAAAATTGCCATTTAGAAGCGAAAACCTTAAATGTAATTGTAATTAGAAACAAAATGCACGCGTCGAGCGCGCAAAAATTACAATTTTTAAAATATTATTGTAAAATATGGGGTTATTTTGGTCAAAAACAACTTCATGAACGGGCATCAAACATTGGGGGGATGATCGTTATTGACCATCCCCCTCATCAAAATATGGGGGGGAGATTACCCCCCTCCCATCGGATTTACGAGGCCTATGGCTCAGGGGGTTAACCTATCTATATGATATCCTGGTCAAGAAACCAGTTGAAAGGCCACCAGTATATTCTGCCCTAAGATCCGCCAAAATTTTGTCACGAATTAGTTTGTTCTTGAACCACGAACCAGACAACACAGCCTGAGAGACGTAAACACAAAATTGATAAAACCTGACAATCAAAATAAGGTACACTGATACCGGGTGCCTGATTCCCCGCACCACACTCACTGATCAAATATCATAGCACTTACCCAGTGGATGAGTTTTGTGGGTAGAGAAAGACAACTGACCAGGGTCGTATTCCTAACGAGAAGAAATAAAAGCCTGGCATCATAACGATAACTATAAGTGTAGCTCTCTATCAGGACACCTCCTACCAACTGTGTTTCTCTGATGTGAGTTCTATCCTTAAACATCCTGCTTCAATTCCCTTAATGTGTTCCACTGCACTCTTGTCTATTTTGACTTCTATGGATCAGGTCCATAGCTCATCTCGGTCTCTGTTTGAGATCTACTGACATAAAAACAAAAGTCTCATCAGTTTAAACTTGAATTATAGGGTTATAGGTAAAGTTAGTAAACCAAGTTTTAAATCTGGGTTTTTGTCCCCGCAACGGGTGGTTGCCATATTCACCCAATTCACAGCAAGACTGCTGTGTGAGGATTTCTGTGAGCAAAAATTAATTGACCCTTGTTCAATGATTCCATGACCAAATAGCTAACCTCCAGATTAATCTTGACTTGAATTGGGTCTGCAGCCCATGCCTAAGCTTAGAAAGCAGTTTTTGCAACTCCACCACATGCTCTCCTCCCTCTCATGCTCTCTCCCCACATTCTTCTCTCACTTGCTCGCTTCTCCCTCCACCCTCTCTCCATCCCTCCTCCTCTCTCTCTCTTTCCTTCCATCCATCCAGTTCTCTCTCCCTGCCTCTCTCCCTTTTTTTCTTAAAAAAAAAAAAAAAAAAAAAAAAAAAAACACAAAGTTGGAAATATTTTGAGCACAAGTGAGAATTGAATCAGAAAACCAAATTCCTGCCTCATTTTCATGCCTTTAGTGGGACAATCTGTTTTCCACTTCGATCTTGATAGATAGTACATAGATATCATTTCTTGCATTGAGAGAGAGAATAAAAGTCGCCTTGGACATACAGGAATCCCCAGGTACCCCTTTTTCACAAGGAAATTGTGAAGCCAACTCACCTGACTATAGTGAATATACAATGCTGTGACAATGCTTCCTCCGTTCTCGTCGGCCTCCCTCCAACGCAGCGTGTACTTGTCTCCTATCCCATCATTTGCTTACTGAGAATGACAGGAGAGTCTGGGGCACCTATTGGGAGGGAAAAACAGAACTGACAATTGACGGTCTTCTTACGTACGGGACGGTAGAGTAATGAGGGTGCATGAATGGGAATTTCACTCAAATGTCAACTATTATTAATTGTGACCTGACTGACAAAACATTTAGGCAAAAAATTGAAATTTAAAACTACTTAGTTATCCATGTATACAAGGTTGGTTGATTTATTAATCTTTCCCCTATATGGCCAGCGCACGATAGGTTGGTAAAAAAACAAAAAACAACCCCATGTGCGCTTGCCGGAGTCGAACCGGCGAGCCTCGTATTACATGCACGACTCTCTAACCGACTGAGCTATCAAGCAGGATCGGTAGAAGAGCTATGAATATCCTCTATCAGGTGTTGGCTTCGAAGGTGTCCTTTTCAGCTTTCCTAGCGGATAGCATCAGAGACTGTAATATTTATCATATACCATTATCTTTGAATTTTTCGAACCTAACACCTATAGATGATATCTATCGCGCTTCTACCAACCCTGCTTGATAGCCTAGTTGGTTAGAGCGTCGTGCATTCATCGAAGGTTCGCCGTTCGAATCCGGCAGCGCAATGGGTTTTTTTTTCAACACTCTCGATGCGCTGCCATCCCAGGGAAAGTTATAAAATATACAGCCTTGTCTACCTGGAGAACTACGTA
>JAMKCH010058726.1:0-10780 GCA_023653785.1 Ophioderma brevispina | reverse complement strand
TACTTAGTATAATTGGGGGAATTTTTATGGATTTGATTTTGGTTGCTATTAAATTGTCAGTTTGTTAGTAATAAGTGGATAGATTTTTAGTGTTTTTCTCAGGATGACTAGTGACTGATTTAGGTACCTGGACTGTATGTTTTGTTTTGGTCTGATGATGGCTCATTGGATTGCAGTCAGGGTACCCAACTATGGCACTTAAAACTCATGATCATCCTCTCTTGTATATGAAAAGATGAAAATAAAATGGGTGGTTCTCAATCCTAGGTGTCTGCATTCAGATCACGCTCCATGTTTTTATCCCTTCACAACTGTTTGAAGTCCATTTATTTATGATAAAACCAAATAAAAAAAAAAAAATTCAGAACCACATAGCATTAATGGGGCAAAAGCTGGTAATCTCTGAAAAGATTCATCTTGTTTGTTAACCCTAAACCCGGACCGGGTCGTTTTTGCCCGTCCGACGGCCCAAATGCAACGAAGGGCCATCTGTTTTTATTTTTAACGCCCAGATGCAACAAGAGCCAAATCTTGCGTTACATTGCATCTCGGCCGTTTTTTCCCGCACAGTATAAAGTAGCGTAAATTCAATAACGGCCCAGATGCAACGCAAAACATCGCAATCATTTTTTCCGGAAGACGGCCCAGAGGCAGAATCGATGACATCGCGCCATTTTCCGAACGACGTCTCAGATGCAACGAAGGAACATCGCTGCGAATGCAATGAGAACATGTATATCAATAAATACATACATAAATAAATATGGATGCGTCCTTCACACTGAGTTGCAATGAAATTTTGTAGCATATATTTTGCCAGTCGGTGAGTGCGCTATTTACGCTAACAATCATAGTCGTGCGTGGCGCTATTACTCGACGTCATGCTCCCGTTTACGTCATGAATCGTTTTATGCAGAATTTTAAAATTAGCTTATCGAAAATGGTGCGCATCACCATCGAATCGAAATTGTCTTATGGGCATTTGTACACAGTGTCACCCGCCTTGATGAAAGCCATTGCGCCTTCTGCGGCAAACCGGCCGAATGCCGTGAAAAGCAGCGCGTCCTTTTCCTCCCGTATTGGACGTCCCAGGTTGCAAACGCGGAACCCGCGTCATTTCATTTTCCCGGAAGACGCCCATATGCAACGAGGAACATCGCGTCTTTTCCGTAAAGACGGCCCAGATGCAAAACGAGAACATCCGTCATTTTTTCTTTTCCGTAAGACGGCCCAGATGCAATGAGGCCAATGATAGTCATTTGCGCCGCGACAAAAAATGGTTTGTTGATCGGCCGAAAAATGCAACGAGAAACATTTTCCGACCGGTACCACACTTTCGTTGGCTCCATTGCACTCGGTGCCGCTTTAGGGTTAATATTGGCATGCTAATGCAATATAGGCCTAAATGCATTGTCAAATTACTTTCTTCCCCCTCCCTATCCCCTCCCAATTCATGTTGACAAATAATATGCAGCGAGATTGACCAAGTTTATCGTGTTTACACAACAATGAATTGAGGGGGTGAGAATAACCCTTCTCAGTGTTCCACAACAAACAGATTGTGTCTTTTACCATTCTGCTAAGAATTCCTTCCCCCGTGTGATGATACCATGAAAATTTCAAAATTTTTTTGAACATCAGTTGCTATTTTAAAAGCATGGTAAGTTGTCAGGTTTTTTCTGGCATTTTGGTTGTTAACATGTGTATCATTGAGTGAAATGTGGGATTTCATGCAATATTGACTAGATTTGTCATACTTTCATAGATAGTTGTGACGTTTTCATGCTTGGATGATTTTGACCTTGACACTAATTGTACAAATTTCGGCATTTTTTAACCTTTCATGTGATATGATATCTTCAAGTTTCATTTCTTAAAGAGATTAGATTTCGCATCGGGTTTTAACTACTCAACACATCACTCAATTTTGTTTTGCTTCATTGTATGTCATTTGTATCCTCATAATGATTTTTTGTCCCTTTTAAGTATCCCAAAAGAATTGTGTCCAACTGAACAGAACTGAAAGGAATACGTCTTCTGATGGCAAGTCGAGTAGATATGTCTGTAACATGCTCAGTCAGAAGTACTGCACTTGTTATATTCAGTTCTTTTTCCAAGAGAAAGCACTGAACAACTGAAGGGCAGTACTTCTGCTGAGCATGTACATAAGATAGGTCTGTACATGCTGAGCAAAGTCTTGCACTTTGGTTTTATATTCGTTCTTTGTTTCAAGAAGAAAGCACTGAACAGAACTGAAGGGCAGTACTTCTGCTGAGCATGTAGAGTAAAAATACAGTATGTCTGTACAGCTTAGCAGAAGTACGGCACTGTTGGTTTAATTCAGTTTCTTGTTTTCAAGAGAAAGCACTGTAACAATAATTGAAGGGCATCCTTTCTGCGAGCATGTAGAGTAAGATCTGTCCCCCCCCCTTACATGCCAGTAACTGCACTTTGTGTAATTAATTCTTGTTTCAGAAGAAACCACTGAACATAACCAAAGTGCAGTACTTCTGCGAGCATGTCGATTAAGAATAGGTCCATCTCAGCAAAGTACTGGCACTTCAGTTTATTAAGTTCTTGTTTTCAAAGAAACACTGGCACTACCAAAGGTGCCTGTACTTACTGCTGAGCATGTAGCATACGAAGTACATGTATGTCTGTACATGATTAGCAGAAGTACTGCACTTTGGTTATATTCAGTTCTTATTTAAAGAAGAAAGCCTGACTAACTGAAGGGCATTACTTCTGCTGAGTCATGTACAGACATATTCGTCCTCTACTGCTACTGCATCTTTGGGTTTATATGCAGTTTCTTTTCAAGAAGAAACCACTGAACATAACCAAGTGCAGTACTTCTGTTACTCTTTCTGCTGAGCCTGTAGAGAAAGAATATGTACATGCTCAGCAGAAGTACTGTACTTTGGGTTATATTCAGTTCTTATTTAAAGAAGAAACACTGACATAACTGAAGGCATACTTCTTCTGCGCAGGTAGAGTGAAATGTCTGTATAGCTCATTCAGAACACTGACTTGATTGTATTCAGTTCTCTTGTTTCAAGAAGAAAGCACTGAACATACTGAAGGGTAGTACTTCTGCTGCGCATGTAGAAGTAAGAAATGTTCTGTACATGCTCAGCAGAAGTACTGCACTTTGATTGGCGTCAGTTCTTGTTTCCAGTAAGAAAGCAACTGAACGCAGACCACTAAGTTGGTGCTTTCTTCCATGAAACAAGAACTGAATATAACCGAAGTGCAGTGCTTCTGCTGAGCAGTACCGGACATATTCTTACTCTACATGCTCAGCAGAAGTACTGTACTTTGGGTTATATTTCTTCGTTGTTTGTAAAAAGAAAGCACTTTCGCACCACTATCCGGCTTCACATTTATTAGTCCAGGCTACAAGATTCATTGCTACCTAATATCAACCTTGTTTTATTGGATATATATGTTTTTTTTTCTCATTTCAACAGTTCTAGACCAATTTTAATGCTGATTCCAATCCATGGATTCCAGATGAGCAAAACCTTGAGCATTTTTGTAAAAACGCAAAAAATCAAATGGCCCAAACACCAAACATTCATCTCTTGTTTCACTCAAAAGTTGTGATTTTCATCCTGTCTCGTTTACACATTCATTGTGACCAATTAACATATTATTCTGTAACCACGTAATCAACGAATTCAACATGGCCGTCAATACAATAATAAAGTGTCTGATCGTGGACTATATATATTTGACTGCAGGTTGGTAAATTGGTATCGATCCTGGTGTTTTGGCCGTCACGAAATAATTAAAATCATAAGACTAATTTTAAAAAATGTGATATAAATTCCGTCTTATAGGATCCAGATGGCTTTTTCCGATACTCTAAGATGGCTGTAATTGATAGCTGTGTCTAACCCAGTACTCTACAATTTTTGTGTATATCTATGTAAGTCAATTAGATCACTTCACACTCATTAGGTAATCAGAATAATCGATACATGTAAGATGCCATCCAAAATGGGTATCCAATAATGCTGAAAAAATTGCACTTACTAAAGCGGGGGCGAAAAATCCGATCACGAATGATCTAGATATATATGTTTTCTTTGTTTTGTAGGTTTTAAGCGTCCATTGGCATCCAGTTGGGATATTTGATGAATAACGACTCAATGACACTAGATAGCCTTACTGGGGTTTTTGTAAGTTTAATCCAACTAAAAACCACAAAATATATTCTTTAGCCCTACTCGTGAAAGTGAAATTTAACTGACCTTTATTGTTGGCAATTTGCAGCCATTTTGACGCCTATCTAGGATGCCATCTTGCAGACTCAATCACTTGATTATGTTATGATATTTAAATAAATTGCTTCTTAAGCTTATAGTGATCTACACAACAAATGTCAGCCCTTCGCCTGTAGTAGTAATGATTTTGCCAATTTGGGAGCCATCTTTGAATGTTTATTGATTTAATTGATTAGAAAATTGTTGAAAGCTTATTCATAATTGTTTCATTAATTTGATTGCCTACAGCATAGATATATATATCATGTTTTACGCATTCTACTACGGTCAAAGTAACAAATATCAGATGCTTTGTTGTTGGCAGCCATTGAATCTCTTAATTAGGGGGTTAATGAATCACATTTTAACAATGGGTGTTTTTTGACTTGACAGGCAAACAAATTACAACTTTTGATTAATTAACATATGATTTTGAGGTTTTGGTCGGCCAATTTTGAATTTTGCGCTTCCTCGAAAATGGTCTTCAACGGTTTTTTCCGTCTGGCCTCCATCGGATTCAGATTCAGCAGAAAAACTGTCTAGAAAACATTGAAAAACATTATATATATGGATATAGCAAGGTCACCTGGTCTGTAGCCATGACTATATGAAAAGTAACCACATGGAAGAATGCACCAATTCATGTCTACCAAGTATTAATTTTTCTGGCATTTTTTGTTTCCTATCTCTGTTTACAGGCCATGCCGATTTGGAAATTCCGTAACTCGGAGTGCCTGCATTCACGCCTCCGCAAGTGCTACAGGTGCAGCGCTAAGAATTGTCAAAGAGAAACATATAAGGTAAAACAAACTGCTTCCTGATTATATCTTTAAAACCCTCTGTGTTTGGTCATCCCCATATTAATTATCAATAAGCAAAATTAAGTGGGCCCAATTTACAAGGGATTTATAAAGTTCTATAGGTTTGAGCTAATGATTACCTGAAGGTAATTGTGAAGAAATTTGGGAAACCCTGTCAGATGTTGCACTTGGCCATTTTTGAGACTGCCTGCCTACTGGGGAGTTTCTGTAACCTGACCCATCTGACACACTTATGAATTCGGAAACCTTTCACGGATTAAAGCACATGTTTAAAGACACTATCAGAGATTCACCCAAAAGAGTAAAAACACTTGAAATTTGCTGGAATAGCTTAAAAATGAAGGATAAATCTCTAGAATTCCCATATGTAATTTTTTGCCAACTGAAAAATTCAGAGAAAAGGAAGAAAACAGCAATATTCAATAATATGAACCTCCATTCAATTACGTGTTGTAGTAAGTGTCCGTACGGACAATTATGACTAAAATAACCGATTTTGTCTTTATTAGGCAGCGTTTGGTATTCAATCAATCAAATTTATTTCATCTCAACATAAAAAATACAAACATATACAATAATTATGCACGATAAGCAATAATGGTGAATTGAGATGAGGACACTGCTAAACGCATAGCGTGGAGTTGCAGTGCCCTTATTATCACTTGCAGGGTATGTTAGGATACCAATATTTGTTCCAGACATGCAAAAATCTGATTTTTGATGATTTTTTCATTTTCCTGATTTATCAAATCACTGATAGTGCCTTTAAGGTTTCCGAATTCATAAGTGTGTCGGATGGGTCAGGTTATGGAAACCCCTGGCTTTGTCTCCTTTGCTTGACCACCTGGAGCAGCCAGTGGGCATCAAATGAATGTGCAATGAACACCATTATAATATTCACATTCCATTGCTGCCTGCTGGCAGCCCCAGATGACTCAAGCAAAGAACTCAATAGCGACAGTGTGCAGGCAGTCTTGGAACTTAACAAGTGTGACATCTGATGGTTCTCAATCATTACACCTCCTCCATTTACTATAGTAGATTCAACCCATCGTGTCACCTCTAGTACTTTCCCGAAGGTATGGCCATTGAATGAGGGGCATGTGCAGTGGGTGGAAATTAAAATTCAACGCTAAATCTATTGAAAGATGTTGTTCCATAGCAGCGAAAAATCAATTCTATGCTCGATGAGAGCATTCAAGTCAACGTAAGCGTATTTATAGCTACATCAACTCTCAAAGCATTCTGAATAATCGTATTTGCTTCAGTGGTAGGCCTATTCCATATATTCTATGTAACATGTAACAGGTGAGTTGAATAGAACACAAAAGTCTTTGCACTCTCTGTAAAATGATGTCAACATGAAAGGCCAGATTATCTTAATTCGTACATGAAACAGGTGAATCGGGCACCATATTTGATTTTTCTACCTCCTCTTCCAACAAATCGACACTGTCCAAAACTTTTCCTCCGGTGACATGATGGGTTGAATTTACTATAGTCTACTTTGATTAGACCCAATCCACAAAAGAGAGGCTCCCTTGTGTATGCTGCTGTTAACATTCAGTGACTGCCCACAGAAGGTTAAAAGGGGGTCTAATAGTTTTGATTCTGACATTATGGACCTCACCTCATATTTCTCCAAAAATCACAGATGAATTGTTGTTGGGTCCAATTCTGGCCATGAGTGACTGAGAGTATTGCATATTAATCATGAGCTGACAAGTTGTGCACGATAAGGGCCAACATGCCAGTCACCAGCTGCCACACACAGTCACAAGGCATTGACCGCTAATGAGAAACGTCAAAGTCATCTCACAGGCGCATAATTCATGTTCTAATCAAAACACAGGTAGACCTTTTGATGGTAGGATGGAGATGTTTTGCTCAGAGTTTGAGAAAGCCAACACGACCGGATCGATTTGGGCTTAGGGGATTTCCAAACGGTATTTGTGAAACTGCTACGTGCCTTTACTATGGTAGCCTGTGTCTCAGTTCCATTACAAAATCTTCCTCTTAAACCCTAGTTCAATACATTTAGTAATATCATGATAAAGAAAGGATAAAATTAGACTTCAAAATCAGTCTGGGTTAGTGATTAACCCCGCTGCAAAATAGTGTAATTTCCAATAACGGGTATTTAGATTTAAATATTCGTGACCAGGCCTAGACTTGAGGCAAGTCTGAGTGTAACCGTCCGGTACGCGTAATAGCGCCCTTCTACAGTTAGTCTTTGAAAGGACTAGCACTCGTGTTATGTCGGATGTTGATGCGATTTGAATTTCAGGCTGTTTGCTGTTAGGATGGCATGTCCTGACCCTGTGGCAGTTCACTCGAATGGAAAGTGGCACACTGCGATATGATGGGGTCATTCAACGTTTGACGTCACCTTGCCTGCGATGTGGATTTGTCGGAATCCTTTTCGAGTAAGCTATTGGCGGAAAATAAAGGGCAAAATACTCAACAAAGGGACAATTTCAACTGATTTATTTATCTGTATCTACGTTACTTAAGCTTTCCTCCATACACAGATTTTCTCCAAATTCAGTTTAATCATGACATATTTCCTTTAAGCTAGGGGTTAAACGTAAGAATCTGGTCTTGAAGTAGAACTAAGAGTACATTATTATGGAATAGCTTAAGCTCTGTGTTACACTGTTGGAATCTGGCTGTGTCTTGCTTTGATGGCTTTCTTCGAAATTTTTCATCCTATTTCAGAAGATGGGAAAAATACTATTTTTCAGAGTTCCAATCATGGGCAACTTAACCAAAGCACTGATTACCCATAATGCCAAAATACCATGTAATACTTGAGGCTTAGAAAATGCACAAAGTCCAAAAATGATGTGATGACGTCCTGCTAAGAAAACCACATATGAGCATGAATCACTGGACGGGCCAGTGATACCCTTACCTCGTGGCTTGCCTCCCTGGTCATGGGACTTGGGCCCCGGGGGGCCCACCTGGTTCAATTTTCACCCAAATGTGCAATCTTCTTTTCCCTTTCTCCGGGAAAGGCGAGGGACGAGAATGTGGGGTTTAGGGTTAAAAGTGAATTTCTTTTCTGCTGGACCAGTATGAGCTGCAGGGGTGGACTTAACATTTGCTTATGCTCTATGGAACAAAACAGTTAATGCACCAGGAACACAATTTATTTTTGTGCTTCAGGAGAACTCTGATACTTTTTACTGAGTAGCTAAGCGCAAGTGCATTGCATACTTGAGTCGAGGCTCCACCCACCGGAAGGAGGGGCTGCTGTCATCCTAGAATCTTCAAAATACGATACATTAAGATAAGTGATTACAAACATTTTGCTTTGAATAGCACTCTACTTGAAGGTAATTTATTCATCAATAGTTATTTTGTAATGTAGCTCAATTACTTTTGAAATTTCAGTCTGAATTGTAGCCTTTATGTAATCTACTATTGAACCTTAAAAACCATGTCTTATTGTGAAATTCAATCACATGAGTAAATTAGCATAACTATGCCTCTTGTTTTGAAAGCTCTGTTTGCAACAAACCTTTGCATTAGAACTATCATTTAACATGATTGCAAAGTCCCTTGACTAGTTCAATCAATAGAAGGCATTGTAATATAGTTTGAGTGTGTGCGTCCCATAAAGCTTCCAGTTTTTTATGTAGAAACAACAATGCACTAGTATCAGTAAGATTGAATTAACTTTAAAAACTTAGGCCAAAAAAACAAAAACTAGTTTGTCTCAAGCTGATGAGTGGCTTGAAGTTATGCGGTATGCGGTATTTTTTTTTTTTTTTTTAATTTTTAACTCTTTGTGTCTCGGCAATAAAATATCAATGTCTCACCACTGATCACTTTCACCTTGCGTGTACATCTACCATGGTATCGAATTCTGAAGTCATGGCAGTATCAACATCAGCGAATTTCTGCTCAGTATCAACAACATGGATTTCCCCCAACAAGATTCAATGCAATCTTTTAAAGTTTTTGTTCTATCAGTTTTGTGGAGGATCCCATTGTTATAGTTCCGATTCAACTTTAACTTTAAAATAACTGTACCAATCGTTCTTTCCGAAGCACATGTAATTAAAAAACCCCGCCCCGCGACGTTGCAATTGACCTATGACCCTCACGACCAGTAATACAGTGACCATTTAAATACAAGTAAATCTACCTGTGTTGAATGCGCGATTTTTAACTGAAGCAGCCAAGATTTTTGCAAGGAATCAATTTCATGGATTGCACATCGATCAAAACTTTACTATGTTATTTAATGTATGGGGGTCTTCCAATTTGGTTGTGGTCGATATGCAACGCAAAACAGCCGCTTTAGTTGCCAGTTTTCACCCGTTTCGAGCCTGCCCACGTTTACCGGACGTATATTGCCATTTATTGGTGGTGGAGTGTTTTCACTTCACACGCTGGTGCCGAGTAAGTATCGTCTCTGCACTACGTCAACGTAAAAATAGTCAATTTTCACCGCCGAGAGTCTCAGATTGCGTGAATCGGCATTTTCAACAATTTTTCAGTTTTCACAAAATTCGGAGTTCGTGACTTTTTTTTTGAAAAAAAAAATAAAAAAAAGTTCCTGAATAACTTTTTCAATTTTCGGCGAAAGTTACACACACGCCGCAGCTTTGAGACAAACATTTTTTTTTGGCCTTATTATAGTAGATTTCAAATAAGTGAGACTACTTGCATATTTGGACGAGCGAAAAGATTGATATGGAGTTCAATCCCAGGCCATGCAGAGACTCGGCCTTTGTTGCCAATTACACAGCTATTGTAACCCGGTACATCGTTACGTACAGAATCGGCTTACTGGAAATTGATGCCATTCAGTTTCTACAATGGTCTGTAATGATAGGCTTATGCCATTGTTGGTCGGGATGTTAAATCAGCTTTGCACTAATCATTGATTAAGTGTCCAGTTTTGATGACACAATAAACTTAGTGTGTTATGGGTGCATCGATATAAGAATGCATATTTCTCAAATGCTCACAAGCTGTTTGGAAAGTCTCATTTATTATGACAAAACCAGAATAAAACAAAAATTATCGCCGGGAACAGTTCTGACAACTGATTGTGTTATGTAGTCCACTAACTATTCTGTGTAAAATGTTACGGAATCATTGCAAACAAGATGAAATTTTCTTTAAAAAATCTATTTTCCACGTCTTCAATGGAGAATGTGCCATATAGAGGCGCTATTAACATTACAAATCATGAAATTGCAGGCCTATATTGCAAGATTCCCGCAATGGATCTGTCTGTTTTTGCAGAGATAATAGCCATTGCATGTTTACTACCTATACAGTGTCAAAATTTGTCGCCAATGGCATTTTAAATTGTTCTAGAAATAAAAGAAAATTTGCATTGGGTCAAAACAGCTGTGTGCTGTGGATGGGAATGACATTTTGCAGTGTTAAAGGCAAGTTAGATTCAAGTAACAATGCAATGTTTAATGAAATTAATTGCTTGTGTTTTTTTCGCCTGATACTTCAATTGAACATCCACGATTATCTAGATGTGAAAATAAGGTATTTAGGTCAACATTATTTACTAGCGCATTACTATATATTGTATGAGTATCATAAACTTTTTAATCTGTGGCCATTAAAATAATTCCTCTTACCTCTCACAGTGAATTGACAGACTAAAACTTTTAATGAGGTCTCACTTATTTTGAAATCTACTCAAGAACTTCTAAT
>JAMKCH010058720.1:0-28778 GCA_023653785.1 Ophioderma brevispina | reverse complement strand
GGGAAATGAAAATTCAGGAGAGGATAGTTTCGGGATTTTGCTGCGTCAGCTGCCATGGTTTAGCTCAGCAAATGTAATTTATACATCCGAAATGCAATAAGCGCTCATGGAAGCACAACGGCAACGCAACTGGAACAAAGAGCAATTATAAACTTATTGTCTGTTCAATTAACTTAGATGTCCAGTTTTTATTAATTATTTAAAAAAATACGCATTTTCAAAAGATGTCATGAAGAAAAGTTGATATTCTTCTTGGACAACACGATCATGGTTCCACCTTGACCCAAACTTATTGTTTTTGTGTCGCCTGAACGAATGTTCATGGAGGCACATATAGTCCAAATTTTGTGTGTCCGTATGTCCGTCCGTTGTCCGTCCGATGTCCGTCCGTATGACTCGGTTACCTTTTTAAAAAGCTATGCAGGCAAGATATCCCGATTTACTTCAACTTGTATAGGATGATAGAGTGAGTGCAGCCCAAAATATTATGTGTAGTTTGCGCTGCATTATTTGAATATTCATGACTATTAATTAGCTTATTTGCATATTTTTCAGAGACATTCGGTTAACCTTTTTTGAATGCTCTGCTGGCTAACGCTAAGCCAGATTTACTTCAACTTGGTAGTGTGATAGAGGTGAGGTGCAGATATCATGTTGTAGCTTTTGGCTGCATTATTTGCATATTCATGAATATTAATTAGCTATTTTGGGGCCGGTCAAAATGATACTCCTTTCCCCGCAAGGATTGTGTGCCATGTATCTGGGTTCCTCAGGCGTTTATAATGATGTAACTTGGTGGAAGGAAAGCGGGCAAAGAGTTCTTGACCTGAATAGATGTGGGCATTATTCCGGGAAATTACTATGCAAATGAGCTGAATTAATAGCAAAAATCAGCGTAATCGCTATATTTTGAAATGGTATCGGATATATATGCGCAATTCCTTTCACTGCACGAAAACCAATTATGGTGCGCACTTTGCAATTTGAAACTTCCTGATACATGTGGCTAGGTATGCAAAATGAGCTAATTCATATGCGTAATGCTGATCGCAAACTGGTACTCGGATGACTGCGAAATTCTTTTCCACATGCAAAACTACTATACCATACATCTTGTGAATCATATGGAGGGGGAGGGTGGGTGCGTTGGGGATGGGGGTTGCGGGTGTGTCGGAAGGTCGGGTGGTGTACATCTGGGTGGGGTCGGGGTGGTGTGTGTTGGGGTAGGGTGCGTTGGGTAGGGTGCGTTGGGTAGGGTCCATTGGGGAAGAGGGGGGGCATCGGCGAGGGGCGGGGGTGGTGGGTGGAGGTGGACATCATGTGACCCTTGGTGACTTCATGGGACCGTGTGACCTTGATGACCTTGGTGACCTCATGTCACCTTTGGCCCATTCACAAATATGTGTTGCCGGGGGATAGGGTTAGGGGTGGGGTTGTTGTCAAGGAGGGGAGGAGGAGGGTGCATCGGGGGAAGGTTGGGGTGGGGCAGGGTTGGGGTGGGGCAGGGTGGGGTGACCTCAATATGACTGGTGGCCTCATGGGACCTTTGTGACCCCATGTGACCTTTGTAACACTTCTCTCCATGCATTCCTTCTCTCTCCTTATCCTCTTTTGCCAAACGTTATCATAAAGCAAGTGATCGCGCAACCAGCGACACTGTGGTTCAGAAACCGCCGGTATTTTGGATTTTTATTCAATTTACGCTGATTTTTATTGGCAAACGACACCAAACTGGTTCCTCCAGTGGAATATTGACTTTTGACTCTGAAACTTTGGTGCAGACTAATTTACGAACTAGGGGTGCTTCGAAGCATGTTAAGGACAATTATTGATTCGTGGGTGGACCTTGCCTTTGATTTCAGGTGGTTTGTGCGTGCATTTAATGCATGGAACATATAAATGAATAGTGAAAATAGTCTTATACTTTTTTTTGATAGAGGTCCTGTCTGTTAGTTCAATTGGCTACAACAAAAGGGTCACATACATGTAGATCTTCTGTAATGCCGTCCATTCAATTTACTGCTGTGCGGGAACTGGAGATATAGGTGATTGCAAAAAGTTCACTGCAAATAACAACGGTTCGGATTTGTTCCTTTTGAACAAAGTTGGCATTATTCGGGTCAAAACCCGTCAAAGGTGGCGGGACAATAGGGCCTATTGATGTGCATCATTCTCCTCGATGACAACTTTACCCTCCGACTTAGTGCAGTCAATTGTAACCTTCCACAAAACTCAGATTATAATTGGTACCAAACCTTATTCGCTCATTTTCAAAACAAGGGGGACATACTCAGATTTCAATAGATTTGAGGTTTAAACATGCCCCATCCTTTTGTCATGTAAAAAGTCTTAGGGTCAAAGATAACCCCAACAACTTTCTTTTCGTTGCTTTATTCAAAAAACGTAATTTTTTGGAAATAATTAATTAAAAACCGGACATCGAAGTTAATGAACAGGGGGACAGTAGTACATGTGTGACTTATAGTAGGTAAAGGGGGACGGACTGTGTACACAGGAACGGAGTTGCCCATCTCTCTTCGAAGCGATTGGGCCAGACTCCACCAATAATGTTGCTGTAGGGGGGATCGCTACACCTCCTCTATCAGCGAGTCTGTTACCTTCCAACATTGAATAAATGCCGGTACCCATTTATACACCTGGGTAGGGGGAGTAATGAGGTAAAGCGCCGTACTCAAGGGCGAAACACATGGCCTCAGGGGGGCTCGAACTCATTAACCTTGCGGGTGCGAGTCGGGCGCTTTATCCACTGGAGCCACATGTGGCCCTCTTTTATCGGACTTTATCCTTCATCGCACTATATCTATATCTTCTCGGACTATCAGATGAAATATTAACCCAAACCTGCCGAGAGTCATTGAAAAGAAACAAGTGTTATTGATTCTAATTTGACGATCGGGGCGTCAAGAACCTGCAATGATTCTGATTGACTCACTGGCATCTCCCGTAAAAACACCCTTGATTCTGTTGACATTCAAGCCGCTTCCCAACAAAAAACCAATTGCTTCTAATTGACTTTGAACTCATCACGTAAACACGAATTATTCGTCGCCAGTTGTCTCCCACTATTAACCCCACACCAGCCTACCCATCCCCGGGTATTCCCCCCGTGTGGACTTTTATGTTTGGCCCCCAAGTTAGCAAGTTCATGTCCAATTTGCACAGCGGAAGTAGAAGAGCGTACTTCCGGTCATTGCCTGGCAAAAGACGTTAAAAAACCAATTGATTCTGGTTGAACACCCATAATTTCATTGATTTTCAGCCATTAAACAATTTTCCGTAAGTTTATGCCTCTGCGGTGGAAAATGTCCTCATTCCATTAAATCAACAAATGAACTCAATTGACCCTCGTACATCAAGGAGACACTTGGTGTTGATTCTCAGCCTTTTAGGGGGCATCCGTTTTGGGGGAAAGCCCCGGTGACCAACTACTGTATTACCAATATGCCAGTTTTTCGTGATCAGCTGGGTAAATGGGATTACTTTCCAATCGTGGCAAGTCTCATTTTTTTAATTGTAGCGCATACGTACTGCGCACGAGCAGAAATTCCAATCAACTTCATCAGCATTTTTGCGACGCTCTTGATCTTTGATTTTATCATTAGCACTATATTACATGTAAACACTGACAGTGATCAAGTTTTCCCAAACTTTGAAATACCATATCTCTGTAACAAAAGATCGTATGGATTTCTTTCAAAAACATGTTTTCAGGTAAAAATGCTCTACATAATGAGGTTGTCCACAGAAGGCCCTTGACCAAACCAAACAAGTGGGGGCTCTACCAGCAAAGGAAGTGGAGCTGTCAAGAGAGCAAGTACATATCACATCCCTAGTGTAACACCTCAATGCATTACCGACACAAAAGTCCACTGCCCATCTCAACTCAACATACAAAATAAAACGAACGATCATTCTCATAAGTACAAGGGACCATCCACAACACTCAGCTTGATCCCATCACAACCACAAACAATTTTATAATGTCTAAGCATCCCGTTCAGTTAACTCCCTCATGCGAGTGGAGTCCACCTCAAACAACCAAACCATCCGCACAGGCTTTAGGACTTCACATTCCCTTTCACTAAGCACCTCTGACTCGATCAAACAGCCCAAGACCACTTCCCTCAAGGAGGCAGAATCTCCTCAAACAAAACCCAAAGCATATGCAAAAATTGAGTCCTGACGCTACTACTACTGCATGTTTGTTCCCAAAAACCGCTACAGCCTGACCAAACATCAAGGGCCCACACTGACCAGAACTGTGTAAAGTCATGCTAGTGACATCACTTCCGCCTGCCAGGGTACCCGCCTCCCTGCCTGCCTACACTTGTGTTCATTTGGCCACGCAACACCCCTGAAGAGCTCAGCACCTTCAGGGTGCCCCCCCATCCCTAACCAAAATTTTGCATGGGGTGGGTGGGAGGGAATTTTCACTACGTCACAACTGGTTTGGCTCTCTGCCGAGAAAATGCGAAAGATACACCTTCCCGCCATAAACAAATCGGGAAGCTCATTGGCTGTAAAGTGCTGACGTCACCTGGTGTCAACCGTAGCGACTGGCACTCAAGGCCGACTATGCTGAGAGGGCAGACACAAAGGACAATTTGGGAGACTTCCTGACCTCACCCCCCCAAACCAAAACTAGCCAGGAGCTCCGTGTGGACAAAACCGAACCTTTGCAGACACCTGGCAAAAGCTGTACGTAGCGTGTAATATCAACATGTTCCTATATGTATGTAATCCTTAAATTCTTCCATACTTTTGTAATATTTTCCAGGTGAAACTGTATACAAGACAAGGTGTTTGAAAGTACCAAACTCTGCGCACTCACAATGGCTATTTCTGATCCCAATCTACGACAAGGGAGACTTTGTATTGAAGACTGGAACCCCCACCCGCTGATGGACTTTTGGTTAAGGAATCACATTGTTTACTTATTGTAGATGTGTCGTCTGTTTTGGCTTCATTGCCGGTTCAACATGTAGCTCTTTGGGGCATAACAAAAATAACATTTTGTTCTGGTAACATCCTGAAAATTTTGGAACGGAAGGAAAGAGAACAATTTATTTTTTGAATTTGCAAATTTTTTTGTGTGTTTGGAGTCTATGGTGTTATGTCAGAATTCAACAGGTAATTATAATTTTCCCAAGGGAAGTTTTATTTTTTTGGTCCCCCCGCCAGCTTGTAGTTGGCAAAGGGGGGACTATAGAAATGCCCTGCATCCGTTGTGTGTTGCGTGTGTGTGTTTGTGTGCGTCCCAGGCAATATCTTTGGATCTACGCAAGTGGGGGTGTCCATCTTCGCAACATAGATACATCTCAAGTAGGCATTGGCTGGGAAGTAAAGTAGGGTCTGTGACATAGGTCACAAAGGGCAATATGGTAAATAAATAGGGTCAAATTGGTCAAAAATAGATATATTGTTATAAGCCTTGAAAACACGATAATCTTTTATCTAAGCAAGTATGGGTGTCCATCTTAGCATCAAAGGTATCACCCAGAGGGTGTTTTGAGTCACTCAATCCCACAATGCAACCTCAGTTTTTGGTAATTTTCACCTCAACAGGGTCATGTGATTCACATAAAAACCTATCTTAACACATAAAACCACTGACTTTATGCGCATTTTTAGCCCACAAAGCATTAGTACTTAGGGAATTTTTGCATTATTATGAATGTCTTGTGGTTCTTAAAATTTGACACTTATATCCCGAAGTTACTTACATGTGTTAGTACATTTGGTTAAGGCACATTTGCTATGCATCATGATTGATTCACACACCATCGGGGTATCACCCAGTAATGGTGGATTAGTTTCGGAGGTGGGGTCTGTGGCATGGGTCAAAGGTCAAATGCATCAAAATGGGATTAATTGCTATAAGCCTTGTCAATGTTGTAAATGATGAACTTGTTTGTGGTCAACATCAGTCCGAAAAATTTGAGGCCCTTTCAAGGTCATGTGGGGTCATATCAGGTCAAATGATTAAATTGCTGTAGGTAGCAGACCTCTAATATTTTGCTATGTTATTGAAACCTATTAATATATTTTGACGTAGCTCGAAGTACTCGATAACACCCACATTTGGTATCAAAATTTTTGCTAAATCGGTGCGCTTTTTATTTTTGTCGAAATGGTCTGCAAGGGTCAAAGATAACCCCAACAACTTTCTTTTCGTTGCTTTATTCAAAAAACGTAATTTTTTGGAAATAATTAATTAAAAACCGGACATCGAAGTTAATGAACAGGGGGACAGTAGTACATGTGTGACTTATAGTAGGTAAAGGGGGACGGACTGTGTACACAGGAACGGAGTTGCCCATCTCTCTTCGAAGCGATTGGGCCAGACTCCACCAATAATGTTGCTGTAGGGGGGATCGCTACACCTCCTCTATCAGCGAGTCTGTTACCTTCCAACATTGAATAAATGCCGGTACCCATTTATACACCTGGGTAGGGGGAGTAATGAGGTAAAGCGCCGTACTCAAGGGCGAAACACATGGCCTCAGGGGGGCTCGAACTCATTAACCTTGCGGGTGCGAGTCGGGCGCTTTATCCACTGGAGCCACATGTGGCCCTCTTTTATCGGACTTTATCCTTCATCGCACTATATCTATATCTTCTCGGACTATCAGATGAAATATTAACCCAAACCTGCCGAGAGTCATTGAAAAGAAACAAGTGTTATTGATTCTAATTTGACGATCGGGGCGTCAAGAACATGCAATGATTCTGATTGACTCTCTGCCGTCTTCCCGTTTAAAAACACCCCAGTGATTCTGATTGACATTCGGCCGTCCTTCCCAAACAGAAAACCATGCTTATGATGGACTTTGAGACGTCCATGCACGTAACCACCGAATTTATCGTTCGGCCATGTTGTATCCCACTATGTACCGCCTACCCGAAGTCCCACGGGGTATTCCCCCGCTGTGGACTTAATTTGGGCCCTCCAAAGTAGCAGAGTGTCAAGGTTCCCAAATTTGCAAACTCGGAAGTAGAGCTAACATTCCGGTCATTGCCTGGCAAAAGAGTTAAAAACCAATGGATTTGGTTGAACACCCATAATTTCTATGATCTTTCAGCCATTAACAATTTTCCGTAAGTTATTCTCTGCGGGGAAAAGTCCGACAGTATTGAAAATCAAAACAAATGACTTAATTGACTCTGCGTACATCAGGAGACACTTAGGTGTTGATTCCTCACCGTTTTAGGGGCAGCCGTTTAGGGGAAAGCCCCGGTGACCAACTTACATGGATTACCAATGCAGTTTTCGGTTGACGCTGTGGGGATGGGGTACATTGGGATTACTTTCCCATCGTGCGCAAGTACTCAGTTTTAAGTGTAGCGCCAGTACGTACTGCCGCACGAGCAGGAGGAAATTCAAAATCAAATTCATCCGCATTTGCGACCTCTTGATCTTTGATTTTAGCACGAATATTACATGTAAACCTGACAGTGATGCAAGTTTTCCCAAACTTTGAAATACCAATATCTGTAACAAATAAGATCGTAATGGATTTTCTTTCAAAAACTGTTTTCCAAGGTAAATAAAAATGCTCTACACATAATGAGGTTGTCCACGAGGGCCCTTGACCAAACCAAACCAAAGGTGGTGGTGCCTACAGCAAAGGAATGGAGCTGGCAAGGCGAGCAAGTAAGGACATATCACATACCTAGTGTAACACCTCAATGCCATTACTAGACACAAAAAGGCCACTGCCCATTAACAATACCACAAATAATACGAACGATCATTCATCATTAACGGTTACAAGGGCCAATTCACAAAACACTCAAATTGATCCCATCACAACCACACAAATTTTATCAATGTCTAAGCATCCAGTTACAAAGCTAACTCCCTCCTGCGATTGGAGGCCACCTCAAACAACCACAACCATCCGCACAGGCTTAAGACTTCACATTCTCTTTCACTAAGCACCTTGACTGATTCAAACAGTCCAAGACCAACTCCCAGCATATGAGCAGAATTTTGCCTCAAACACAACCCAAGCATATGCAAAAATGAGGTCTGACGCTACTACTACTGCCATTTTCCCAAAAAACCCGCCTACAGGCCTGTCAAACATAAAGGGCCCAAACTGACCAGAACGATGTAAAAGTCATGTTAGTGACATCACTCCAGCCTGCCAGGGTACCCGCCGCCCTGCATGCCTTACACTAATTCTGGGCCAAGCTACACCCCCGAACAGAGATCCGCACTCAGGGGGGCCCCCACCCATACCCAGGAATTTTGCATGTGGGTGGGGGGGAGGAAATTTTCACACGTCACACGGTTTTGCTCTCATGCCGAGAAGTGCGAAGGATACAACCTTCCCGCCCAAGAAACGCAATCGGGAAGCCTCATTGGACTATAGGTGCTGACGTCACCTGGTGTCACCGCAGCGAATGGCAATCAAGGCGACCTATGCTGGAGAGATGGCAGGCACAAAGGACAATTTGGGAGACTTCCTGACCTCACCCCACCAAACTAGCCGGAAGCTCGTGTGACAAAACCACCTGGCCAGAAACCTGGCAAAGCGTACGTAGGTGTAATATCAAACATGTTCCTATATGTAGTAATCCTTAAATTCTTCCATTACTTTTGGTTGGTAATATTTTCCAGTGGTGAAAATGTAGACAAGACAAGGTGGTTTGAACTAACAAACTGAAATGCGCAACCAACAATTGGCTATTTTCATGATCCCAATATACGGACAAGGGGAGCTAATTGTATTGAAGCTGGTGGAGCCAGCGCTGGATGGACTTTTGGTAAGGAATCCCATTGTGTCTTGTCAGGTCGTCGTTTGGCTCATGCGGTACAACAGATAAGATCTTTGGGGCATAACAAAAATAACATTTTTTGCTGTAACATGCTCTGAAAATTTTGGAACGGAAGGGAAAGAGAACAATTTTATTTTTTGCAAATTTTTTGTGTGTTTGGAAAAGGTATGTGTCTTGTCAGAATTCAACAAGGAAGTCATAATTTTTCCCCAAAGGGCATTTTATTGTTTTGGTCCCCCGCCAAGCTGTGTTGGCAAAGGGGGGGGACTATAGAAAATGCCATGCATCCGTCTGTGGGTGTGTGCGCGCTGTGTGTGTGTGTGGTGCGTCCCAGGCAATATACTCTGGATCTAAGCAAGTTGGGGTGTCCATCTTCGCACCTGATGCATCTCAAGTAAGGCGTGGCTGGGATGTAAAGTGGGTCATTGACATGGCAAAGGTCAATTATGGTAAAAAATAGGGTTCAAATTTGGTTAAAAAAATAGAGATATATGTTATAAGCCTTGTAAACACGAATTTTTGATCTAAGGCAAGTATGGGTTGGTACATCTTCGCATCCATAAGGTATAACCCAGAGGGGGTTTGAGTCCAATCCCACAATTGCACCAGTTTTGGGAAATTGCACATCAACAGGGTAATTGTGATCACATAAAAACCCTTATTCTTAACACATAAAACCCCTGACTTTAATGCTTCATTTTAGCCCACAAACATTATGTACTTAGGGAATTGTGTTTGCATGATTATGAAAATGTCTTGGTTCTGTAAAATTTGTGGAACACTTTATATCCCTAAAGGTTTCTTTTTGGGGACATTTTTTGTGTTTAGTACCATTATGGTATAGAACCTTGCTATGCATCATGGGATTGATCAAAACACCCTCTGGGTATCACCCAGTAGATGGTGGATTAGTTCGGAGGTGGGCATGTGGCATGGGTCAAAGGTTCAAATGCAGTCCAAAATGGGATTATTAAATTGCTATAAGCCTTGTCAAATGGTGGTGGTAAGATGATGACACTTGGTGGTGTTGGTCAACATCAGTGCCGAAAAAAATTTGAAGTCCCATTTCAAGGTCATGTGGGGTCAGTCAAGGTCAAATGGAATTAAAAACACTTTAACATAAAAACAAATAAATTATTTTGCTATGTATTGACTAATAAATATATTTGGACGTAGCTCGAAAAATAGCATCGATAAACCCAACAATTTTGGTATCCAAAAGTTAGATAAATCGGTGCCTTTCTTATTTTGTCGAAAATGGTCGCCAAGGTTAAGACTCAGTTTTTCGCTATTCCGATATTCCAAGCAATGCGTGGTTCGTACTTTCAAAAGATCATCAGAACGCATTAAGAGGGGGCTGTGCCGACCGCCCTATTTTTTCATTCAAACTCACTCCGGTCACGAGTTTGCTAATCTTTCGTAATCTACGCACTTCTCGCTACATTTTGACACCAAAGTTAATCCTTAATCAAAATAATAATCTAGAATAACAGATAATATTACTTCAGTGAAAGTATCCCATTTTCACCGGAACTATTTAGAGGTCTGCTACCTGTAGCCCTGTAATTGTGCGTAGGATGATGTGAATGAACTGGTGGGTGTGGTAACATTCATTGCCAAAAATTGAAGAGTCATTTAAGGTCATGTCAGGGTGATTCAAGGTTCCAAACCACAAGTAAGTGGTAGGATGAGGAAACTTGGTTGGGTGTGGTCAGCAGTCAGTGCCAAATAAATTGAAGGTTATTTCAAGGTCAGCGGGGTCATCCAAGGATCAAATGAATTAAAGCTGTAGCCCTGTCAATTGATGGTAGGCTGATGAAACTTGGTGGGTTGTGGTCAACATTCATTGCCACAAATTTGAAGGTAATTTAAAGGTCATGTTAGGTCATTCAAGGTCAAACCAACTACGTAAGTGGGAGGTGATGAAACTGGTGTGTGTGGTCAGCATCAGTGCCAAAAAATTTGAAGGTATTTCAAGGTCAGGCGGGTCATCCAAGGTCAATCAAATCATGAAGTGTATGTGGTAGGATGATTGAAACTTGATGGGGTGGTCAACTTCAGTGCCAAAATTTTTTATGGTCATTTCAAGGTCATGCGGGGTATCAAGTCAAATCAACTAAGTATGTTTAGATAATGAACTTGGTGGTTGATCAATATTCAGTGAAAAATTTAGATGTCATTTCAAAGGTATGTGGTCATCCAAGTTCAAATCCATACCACAATCATCAATCAATCAAATTATTCATACAACATCAATTATACAGATAGAAATAATTAGCATAATAAACAAATTACACATGGTGTATGGTCACTGAAATGATGGTGTAGTACAAGCATTCATGCCGAAAATTTTGAAGTCATTTCAAGCGTCGTGGGGGTATTCAACGTCAATTACTCACATGTGGAGTCATGAAACTTGTGGATGTGGTCAACATTTTCTAAACCGAAAATTGTGAAGATCATTTCAAGGTAACGTGGGTCATTTAAGGTCAAATAACTACAAATAGTTGTATGGTCAATGTAGTCAACATTGATGCCGTCAAAATTGGCAAACTGCTTATGGCAAGCAGCCTCAGTGGTTTGAGAATAACTAATTATTTCCATCACAATTCTCCCTGTGATCTTAAAATTATATTTCCCTCCATTACTATCGCGATGGGGGCGGGGGACCTTTGTGGTTCGAGAACCGCCTTGTTGACACTAAAATTTAGGGACAGAAGGGGTTACCGGAAACTAGATTTTATTTTTTACTGCATGCAGTAAATAACCAATCAAAGCAGTGATTCTATATATATGTATAAAACCATACCACCATTCTTACACTATCTTTGGATTTGCTCATGGACATGATATACTTTCCAAGTAAACAACAAACTAGTGCTTAAATCCCGATTGAAAGCAGGGTGTGAAATTCTCATTTTGAAATTTTGTTAGTGCTAAAATTTAGCTGTTTCTTTGATTTCCAGCATGGTTTGCTGATTTTTACTACTTTTTACTTCTCCTTCTTTTGTTTTTTTCTAATTTTTGTTAGGTCACTTACCCATTCTCGATGGGTGGGCCGGTGTATTCGGCGGCGTGGCTCCCGGGAGTGCTAGCTGGCTCTCGGGGTCGGGCTGACGTGCTGGACCGTCGGCCTCCGTTTTGGGTCCCAGTGGGGTGGGGGTTTGCGAGGGGGGGCGGGAGCGGGGTTCATCGCTTGGGGCGGGCCCCGGGGGTGTCTGGCGGGGGGGTGGCGGCGGTGTCTGTGTAGTCTGGGGGGGAGGGGGTTGGGTGGGGCGGTGGGAAAGGGGTGTTGGGGGGGTGGGGGGTTTGCCGGGTCGTGTCTGGGAGAGGGGGTGGCGGAGGAGGTTGGGTAAGGGGGGGGGGGTGGGGTGGGGTGGTGGGTGAGGTTGGGGGGGAGGCGTATGTAGGGGGGGGGGGGGGCGGAAAAATGGGTGGGGGGGGGGGGGGGGGTAGCTGGCGGATGGCTGAGAGTGTGGGTGGATGTTTCTGATTGGTACATGAGTGGGCGCGCCGGTTGGTTTCGGGGGTGGTGGGCTTGCTGGTTACTAGGTGGCTGTGTCGTGGCCCGGGGTTGTGGGGTCATTGGAAGTTGTGTGGCTGAGTGTGGTGCTGTGGCGGGGGTAGCTATTGCGTTTTCTATTATGGTTGTTTCTTGTGTATTTGCTGGTCTTTGTTGTCTTTCTTTTTTTTTTGTTTGTTTTTTTCACATCTTGTTTGTTGTCGTTCTTTTTTGTTTGTTGTTTGTTTCCCCCCTTCCTTGTTTTTTTGTCCAGGGATTAACATTTGGGCAGACATATTTTTAGCATAATTCTTGAGTCTACTTTTATCCATCTGGCTTGAAAAGCAGAGGGGGATATTGCAAGGGTGCAATGTCTGTATGTATGTATGTGTAGGTGTTCCAGTTTGTTAGGTTTTCGTTTTCCGCGTCTCCTTCGAATAAGTTTAAGTCCGGATTTAAACCAGATTCGGGTGAAGTGCGTTGCAATAGGGGTCCTTCTATGTGGTTGATGTCAAAGGTCATGGACCAGGTCAAAGGTCCGCGAGGTCATGTTCCTCAGTTCCAGTTTTTGATTGATTTGATTTATTCGGACAATGTCCTGGACTAGCCCAAGAAGAAAGCCTCTAGAGGAAGCTTATTTCCATTGGGGTGCCATTTTTACCGGGCGGAATTGGGACAGCCAGGGGTAATCACCCTACTCTTTTCTAAACTGATTGTGATGTGCATGTACAGGTATTGACTCTCTGGACATTGGGGACCGGCGGTTAACGTCCCATCGAAGGACGGGGTATTATTCATGGTTCATTGCCCAAGTCCAACTGAACCCTGGGGAGAGCCAAATTCACAATTTCAATCAATAGTTGTGTACAGATTTAATCCAGAAATTTAGTTTCAGTACCGAATTAAATACCTGCAAGTAGTCCCGCCGGGGAGTGAAACGGGAAACCTGCACCAAAGGCGAAATACACTAACCAGTGGGCCATGCGCTCTCCATACTCCCATTTTGGTTAGGTTTGGTTAGATTTTAGTTAGGTTTTCGTTCTTCACATCTCCTTCAAAAAGTTTTTAAGTCTGCATTTAAACCAGACGTGGGGTGAAGGCAAATAGGGGTTCTTATATCTGGATGATGTCAAAAGGTCATGGGACCAAGGTCAAAGGTCTCAAACTGAGGTATTGTTCCAGTTTGGTTAGTTTGTTTTTCTGTGTCTTTAAAAAAGTTGAGTCCGATTGAAACCTATCTTGGGTCGAAGGTGCAATACGGGTTCATTCATATGTTGTTGAGGTCAAAAGGTCACATACCGAGTAAAAGGTCACATACCACGGTCAATCAAAGGTCACATACCAAGGTCAAAGATCACATACCAATGTAAAAGGTCACCTACCAACACAAGGTCAAATACCAAATCAAAGGGTCAATCCAAAGGTCAAAGTCATCTGCGGGCATTTTCCCCTTGGTTAGGCTTTCATTTCAGAAAAATGCCTACATTTCTAGATCTAGATATTATTCAATGAGAACAATTTATTTGGAATTTTGATGACCCTGCAACTGACAACTGTGCCCAACTAAACCACCTTGTGTATACGTCTCGTTGCCAGGGGGAGAATTTAAAAAATTTGCCCCAACCAGAAAGTTATGCATTAAGATGTATGATAATTACACTGTGAAATCATGTATTACAGAACTTATCAACCTCCATTGAAACCTACATACAGTGCCATCAACTTGACATAAAATATGTGATTTTCCTCAAACACCCGCACCACTTCTAGGAGTCTATCATGATTATTCTCATGAATTAAAAAGAAGTGTCAAGATTCTCTGATGTTTATAAGGTTTTGTCTGGATTGCAGCTTATAAATCCTTGGTGCCTTAGCATAAGGGGGGAACTCAAATGTCAACATTCTATGCAGAAGAAAGTTACTTCATGATGTTAAAGGGAAAGATGTCTGATTCTCTGAATATTTGGAAAATTTGGTTGGATTATGGAAAGCTTTTTTAAAGACACGATCAGTGATTTGCTAAATCAGCAAATCGAAAAAAAAATCATCAAAATCAGATTTTTCATGTACGTAACAAGTACAGGTATCCTAACATACCTGCAAATTAAGACCAGAAGCAACCTAATAGGACAGAATCAGAAGATTTTAGTCATTTACTGTCCGAAACGGACACTTACTACAAAACACGTAATTGAGTGGAGAAATCGTATCTTGGAACACTGCGTTGTTCTTCCTTTCTGTTAATTCTCCAGCTGGGTTTAAAAGGTTAACTTATGAGACTTCTACCAATTATATTCACTTTTGAAGCTATTCTGCAAAATTTCAAATATTTTTCAAATCACTGATAGTGTATTTAAGTAAAGCAGATACTATAAATCAAAAATAATGTTGACCATTTCCACATTTGTTGAGTATTTTTGCCCTGTCTTTTTAATTTCCCGCCCAATAGCTTACTCGAAAACGATTCGGACAAATCCACATCGCACAGTTAAATGGTGACGGCAAAGTGATGACCATCCATTATATTTACGTCGTTGTGACCACATATCGCAGTGTTTCCATTCAATAATAATTAAACACAACGAAATGAAACAAAATATGTCATTCTTAACTTTTTTTTCTAATTTTATTATACTTTCTCGACACCCAGCCAAGTATCATAAATGTGTTCAGAAAAAATATTTATGTGGGAATTTTTGGTACAAGTGGCAACCTGCCCAACCCCACCGCAACCACTCAACTGATCATATGGTATAGTTCTCATAAGAATTGTTGACCAAAAAGACAAATTTATTTTTTGGGCATTGTTGGGCCAAAAACAGATGATTTTTGGCCCCCCAAAAATATGATTTTCTGAAGAATTTTTATGTATTTGATATATTCAAAAACAAGCCCTTTATGCAGAAAATTCCATTTTAAGTAATTTGGACTATATTACGTCTTAAAAATAAACAATAACGATAATTAAAAATAAAGAAAATAAAAAGCATTCAGAGCTTTAATGTCATTTTTCTCAAAATATTGTTTTATTTTGAACTTATGATGCACATAAACATGTTTTAAAGTAAGAACAAAAGCCATCAAAAAATACATTAACCACAGTTCTGTTTCACCTAAAGTGTGAATGCTTTTGTACTTTAAGTAGAAATTACAGTAGTTTAACTTTAAAGGGGCAATCTAGGTATGTTACAATGAGTGCTGTATCATCGGATGAACATTCCATAGTGACTGATTTTGGTCCGAAAATGGATTTTCTGATTTTCACTGTTTTGATTAACTAGAAGATCATGTATTTTAGATGAAAATCAGTTTTTTTTAAGCAATAATGGGCCTATTATTTTAGCTCACATAACAAATTAATGTAGTAAGACAACAAAGCTGAGGGAATAAAGCTTTCAAGAGCATTTAAGGTTAATTTCTCAAAATAACGTATATTTGAACCAATGATTACAAAAAAATGTTTAAGTAAGCACAAAAATTCTTCAAAACATGTAAAAACTGTTTTGACTGACCTAAAATATAATGCTGTCTTTTTTTAAGGAAAATAAAGATACATAGTTTTCCAATGTCGACGGAAACCGATATTGGACCCTCAAACAGCATTTATTTGATTTGGCTAAATCCTTGCATTCACTGACACGTTTCTAATTAATTATTCTATCAGATTTTATATAAAAGGGTCTTTACAAATATCAATATTCCAGGACTTTGTCATTGTGTTCCTAATTTCAGATGAAGTACCCACTGGAAAGTCGACGACCCCTGATGGCACGCATCGGGACGTGATCTAGAAAACCGACTTCTGAATCATTTTGTATGCTCTCCACCCGGGTTGACTCCACGGGCGGGGGTGAGATTGGAACCCGTGAGCCCCGTCCTGGCGGCACAGCGGAACGGACGGGGGGAGCGTCAGGCTTGAATGGTAAGTATACTTAGATTATGGTGATATTGACATCCTCCCCCCGGGGGGAGGGGAATCACCTACATTCCTATTACGTTACCATTCAAGCCTTGACTTATACCACAGGGTTGCAACTGTAGGTCAACCGGGATACAGAGTGCTCGAGCCATAAGGAAAGCGGAGCTATGGTGATATGGTCTCGCCAGGAGAAGGTGAACAAACCAATAATAGAAAAGTTGCACTTACCGACTTTAATGGGTAAAGTACTACTGGGAGCTGTGGCGACTGTAAAATGTGGCGGCTTGCTGTGTTGACAAGGAAGCTGATGATAGGTCCTAGCTGCCGTCGAACCGCTGCGTACTAGGACTTCTCGGAGATAAACGTGTTGTTGGAATTTAGAAGGACAAGCCCATCCCATAGCGGCCATGACATATTGTATAGAAGCTCCCCGGTAGGAGTCCCAAGTAGCCGCCTGAGATCTTACGTAGTTTGAGTGTCTCCTATGTGACGTCCCCGTTCAGACGAACCTCGTCGTACTAGCTAGGCTCTCCTTAGACTGCCACGCTCCATCGGCTAAGTCGTCTGGAGGCCGGGCAAAACGGCTTCTAGTTGTGATGAAAAGCTGGTCGTGAGCTACCCATAGGGCTGAGTTCTTGCTGAGGTAAAACTTCAAGGCTTTAACTGGACACAGGGTCCATTCATGCGGAACCCCGAAGCTTGCGGATGATCTGGAGGATGATGGGCTGTGGAGTGAAGCTGCAGCTGAAGAATTGTTCTTGCCAGGTAACCTGGATGGGTTAAGAGGCGAGCGGCGTCCATGTGAAGGTGAACGGGTGATTCTCTGTTATAGCTAGAGCATGGATATCCGATACTCCCCTCCCTGATGCTGCGGCGACAAGGAAGAGAGTCTCTTGTTGGTGTCCGGCTAGAGAAGCCATGGTGGAGAGGCTCATAAGGAGGAGTGTTGAGATACTGGAGGGACTGTTGGGCAGTCCCATGCTGGTACCAGAAAGCGTTCAGGTGGCCGTCGATGTAGCATTCCCTTGATGAGGCCGTGAAGCGCTGGCGAGTTAGACACGGTGATGCCTCCGCCAAATCCCAGATGAATGGCTCCTACGGCCGTGTGTTGTGGCAACTCATGACTTTGCGTGGGTTGGCTCCATCTTCGAACACCTGCATCAGGAAGTCCGCCACCTCCTTTAGAGTTGTTCGCAGGGGTCCACTTGGTGATCCCTGCTACCAGTTACGGTACGACCAGTCTGGAATTATAAAGTCTGCCTGTTGTAGGTCTCCTCGCCTCTCCCGCCAGACGGCCAGCTTGGAGCGAAAGGCTGGATGCTCTGTAGTAGGACGATGAAATTGGCATTGCAGTCAGGTTGATCGCCTCAGAGTCTCCACGGAAGGAGACCCCCGCGTCTTGATCAGGTCCTTCCTCATTGGCAGAGTCAACGGGTTGGCGTTACAGCAGCGACAGGAGTCCTGGAAACCACAGTTGCCGCGGCCAATTCGGAACACCCAGACTCATGAGGCAGTGCTCGTCCTGGTGAACTTGAGACGAACTCGAGGAACTAGGGCGATCGGAGGGAAGGCGTATACTGTGTGACTCCGTCCCATCATGTCATGGCGTACGGGGAAGGGCCGCTGGGGGGTCCCTGGCCCACGAGCAGCATGTCGGGAGCTGGGCGTAGGCGGTTTTGCGAACAGGTCCACATGGGGGTGTCCAGCCTGTTGAAAAACTATTCTGCATATCTTGGGGTTGAGGTGACACTCCACTGACGACCCCCGAACTAATCGATGGCCCCAACTTTCCGGATGTCTTCCTCGATAGTGCATCTGCCAGGGTGTTGTTTCCCCGGGGAAGGTGAACGGCTGTCAGGGTGATACGATGACGGAGACACCACTCCAGGACTTTTGACGGTCTGTAGGCAAAGGGTGCGACTCCTGGGTCCTCCCTGCGTGTTATGTGGGAGAGACGACGTAATGTTGGCGCCCACATTGGACTAGGACGTGACTTACCTTGACTAGATGGAGAGTCGTATCCGCGCCAGATAAACTGCCCACAGCTCCAACGTGTTGATATGATGCTTGGCCAGCTTCCTGTCAAGTACCTGAGATGTGCGGAGAAGGTCTCCTACGTGGCTCCCCACCCGCTCTTGACGCGTCGTCGTTAGAATGAAAGATGAGGATAGGTTTACAGTAACAATAAGTTTTATAAAATGCATAAATAATGGATAAAGTTACCAGACTTAATTGTCACTATATTGCTATATGTGGTGTGAACAAAGTAAGTTATAATGTAAAGCATGATGATACACTACAAATAATGTGTTTCAGTTGTAGGGAAATCAGTACATTAATTCTTTTGCCAAGCTTTTACAACAAGTTAAGGGGGGGTAGGGGTCTGAAGCAGTGAACTGTGAAAGATTTTCTTAATTTTCCTAAATAGATGTATATACATGTTATATATTCATATTGTAGCCCAGTCACAAAGTTTTTAAAATCCAGGAAATTTTTGCTTGGTGCCATGGTAACTCCGTAAGGCCTCTGATTGGCTAAACAACTTAGACGAATGGAACTACATACTAAATGATGATACGGGACGAAAACTTGGGGGACTAGCAGGAAATAAACAATATTTTGAGAAAACGACCTTAATGCGCTGGAATGCTTTTGTTTTCTTGTTTTTTACTACCATTAATTAGTTATTATGGACACTAAAATAAGGCCCATTATGGGTTTTTTAATTAAAACTGACTGTCATCTAAAACTACATGTTTCTAGTTACCAAATACAGTCTGAAATCAGAAAATGACAAATTTTCGACCAAAATAACGATGTGAATGTTCAGCATGATTTGTAACTAGCATCGTAAATATCCTAGAGGGACCCTTTAAAGTTACACTACTGTAATTTCTACTTAAAGTAAAAGCTTTCACACTTTATGTAGGTCAAAACGACTGTGGTAATGTGTTTTTGATGCTTTTGTGCTTACTTTAAACATGTTTATGTGATCATGAAGTTCAAAGAAACAGGATTTTGAGAAAAAGGACTTACATGCTCTGGAAATGCTTTTTATGTTCTTTATTTTAATTATCTTTAATTGGTTATTTAAGACGTAAATACAGTCAAATACCTAAAAGTGGTAATTTATGATAAAGCTTGTTTTGAAGATACCAAATAATTCAAATCTCAAAAAATCAATTTTGGGCCAAAAAAGTCATTTTTTTGGACCAAAAAGGCCAAAAAAAAATAAATTTTATTTGTGGCCAACAACTCTTAGTGAGAAACTATAACCATATGAGCAGTTGTTGATCTGAAATGGTTGCAGCTTGTAACAAAAAATGCCACATTAAATTTTTTGTGAACACCATTTATGATACTTGGCTGGCTCTGTTTCATTAATCCCTAAAGTACAGTGTAGCAATAACAATTCGAGCAAACACGATGTTTTGGTCATCACTTTGAAGTCACGAGTTGGGCGCTTTGATCAATGAAGCCTGGCGAAAAAATCCGCCCGTTTTCTTCGGTAGTCAAAAAGCAAAAATTAAAATGCCTCTATTTTGTTAATTTACATCAAATTTTATATTAATTATTTTTTCGGGGAATGTGGAGTGTAGGTACATAATTTTATGAATGTAAGTCAAACTGAGATGACAAAAAATCTTGACATATTTCCTTTAAATCCGAGCAATGTAACTCTGTCATATCATTTTGCACTATGCACTGTACTGATATGCAAGGCAGTAAACATTACAACAGTGTTGTACGTAAGGAAAATGTGGTAGAAAGTGAACACGTAAATGTAAGTGGTGAAAAAGAAAGCCAGATTAAATGTCTGATTATTGAAAAGAAAAAATGCACTGTAAAAATATAACTAAGTTTAGAATCACTGATTTTTTTGCTTTGTGTACCATGTATTGGAACTCAATTATTTATCCTTTTTCATAAATTCAGGGAGGGGAATACTTCCGGGGAAAATTTCGGAATTTCCTGGAAAAGTTGGACATAATAAAAAAAAATACTACAAAAATGTAAAAACCATTTTTTTACATTTTGCCCTTTTTTTTTTTTAAAGTTTTAAAGATTAAAAGCAAATAAACACCCATTTGCTTTTTTTGGGTAGGGGAAGTACCAATCGAACACCCTCGTAACCTTTTGTTTGGACGATTACTGCATAAAAGTTTGCGCACGCGCAAGCGAGTTGGCCATGGGGGCAAGGACCAGAACAACCACAATTTCCATTTCAGGAATTAAGATTTGCCCACTTACATCCTGTATATTAGGCCTAAAAAAAAAATTGTTTGAAATTGGCTTAACATAGAAAAAAAATAGGGTAGGTAGGTCGGAGTTTTTTTTTTAATTTTTTTTTTATGTTTCAAAATACCAGAACACAAATATATGCACCATAACAAACAAATAGCACATTTCACTTTTTCTGTAACACATCTTTTTTTATTGTCATTTTGAATGTCCTGCAATCCTTTATAGTACTGAAGTATGGACATCATTACTTCCTGTTTTTTGCTATTTCATCACAATTTGGCATTTTCAGCGTTTTCATGACCATATATGTTTTTTTTTTTGGCACACGCAAAAAATAAAAATTTAGGGTCGGCAGTAAATAGGGTCGGTCGGTTACGCCAATCAAACACTTTTCTTTTTTAGGCCTTACTACTGGTGAAAATAAAAATCTACAATCATTTTAAAGTGGTTATTTGTTTTCCTCCAGATCCAGTTGAGTGTTGTATCTAGCATATTGATGGAGAGACTGATAAATGCAGCCGAGGTGAAGATATCAACTTCCCAGTTCAACAGGTTCACGGTTACAGGAAATGTGAGTGTCTAGTAATATTGAGAATGAGTTTCCACCCTGGTGGTTTCTGTTTAGTGTAAATCATAGGGGTGTATTGAGTAATCCCACATGCACCAGTTTTGGGGAATTTTGCATCATAAGGTCATATGTTCCCACAAAATCCTATCTATACTATTAACACATAAAAAAACCATGACTTGGCACTCGATTTTAGCCCACAAAGCATTATTACTTAGGGATTTTACATGATCCTTAAATGTCCTCTGGTTCAAGCTTTGGGACACTTTTTATTCCTAAGTACTGCCATGTGTTTAGTACAGTATGATGTAGGCAGTAGGCACATTGCATTGCAATTTTGTTTTCTCAAAACACCCCTGGGTAATTACCCCTTGATCTGTGGTTTTTTTACCTTTACCTAGACCCATGCTAGGCAATTTCATGGGCCTTGTCGGACACCAAGGAATTTTAGTGGTAAAGATTGCCTGTTGGTGACCTCCTGTCAGCGCACTTGTTGGCAGACCAGATGATGACGGGTTACAATTTCATTGAAATAACGCCTAGATGGCAGAACTTGGTTAGTTTTTAGTTTAGTTATACAAATTTTTTAAATCGGTTTTGGTCCCGTTAACAAGGGTGGCCAGATCGCCTCACGCAGCATACTGCGGTGTGAGGATTTATGGGAGCAAAGACATTATGTGTGTAAAATCAAGGGCAGAATTTTGCCAAAGATGTTGCCTAGCTGTTAGCAATGGTTCAGCTTCACTGCCCTAAAACATGAAACCGTTGAAGCAATCTGATTTAAAAGTAGCCCGCCAAATCTGGGGAGTGTCAATCGTCCACCAGAACACTAGGCATGTTTTTGATTGACGAGGCTACAACTTTAATCCTCTACTGCTTGTAAATCCATGTTGGGTAGTGAATTGCCACCCTCTGCCTTAAGGTTGCATTAACTCTGAAAAACCTCATTGATTTTGGTGCGAAACCTCACTCATTGCTGAATGTACTGTTGGCAATCTTCGTTTACTGTATTGAAAAACCCACATTTTTTTGGAAGTACGGGACAACAATGATTGACCTGCAGGTGTGTTAGTATCCTTGAAGACCAAGGTGGCAGGGACGGTGCTTGAGGGAAGTCACCACGGGAACGGCTGGAAAGTAAGTACCTATATTTGATTAAATTGTACTACTGCTTTGGACGTTATAGGAACCCTTGCCCTTGTGTGTGATCAGTACAACTTTACCAATTTTGTGTCTGCAAGAATAGCAGAAGGCCACAAGCATAGGGGTTACTCCTGGTGTTATTCGTGTTATGCCTGTCTGCTGGTCAAAATGTTAATGTGAATGTGGTGTTTCTGCAGTCAAAATGTTTAACCCTTAATTATTGCATCCGTATGAGTTCCGTAAGGGGCCTAGGATGATGTAACTTGGTGGAAATGAGGGGGCTGGGGTGGTTTGTTGTGAACATGTTTGGTGACCCTCATGTTGCCTTGGAATCATTCATCACACACCGTACAAGCAGAACGACACTCGTTGTCCGGGGATCGCGAGTATTTTAACATTGCCACCAACACACATGAAACTGGTCAAATTGTACGGAGAGTCGGATACAAGGATCTTTGAGTACGATAAAAGATTTTCAATCACAAATAATCGGAGGTTACACATCAAGGCAACTGGCAACAAAAAAATTATTTTATTGGCAATAACTTTTCAATTGTTGGGATTGTGATAATGGCCTGGTAGGATATAAGATTTGGCAATGTGAATGTCTAAAAAATGGATGCTATAATCTGATAATTGAGTTCTGACTATAATACTTTTGGCCATCATTAATTGTTATGCAACTGGTTTGAATGGAAAGAGTCATAGTGTTGCCTTTGATGTTGCAAGTGACTGTGGAAGTGTTTATAAATACTTGTCCAGTGGGGATTAGAAGGGAGAATGTGATAAATTGACAAGGCCAAAAAAAAAAGTTGGTCTCAGAAGACCGCGTGCATTTTATTTAAAATTGGTCTTTGACCGCATAATTTTTGTGTCGTCTCCAAGAATTGCAGAAGGCACACAGGGATTACTCTGGTCATAATGTCTGTGTGTGTATCTGTGTGTTTGTCTGTGTTCAAAATGTTACCCCTTAATATATTTTTTTAGGTTTTTACTCATTTGATTTTTTTTTTTTAATTCAGAAAAAAATTGACTGCGAAGCGGCCGAAAAAATGAGAAAAAGTGGGCCAAAAATCAACAAAAAAAATAATCATTTGCGCATTGCAATTTTTCTTCTTAAAAAAACTCATTTCGCATTGCGCTTTTTCACATTTCTTCTGAGACCAACTTCTTTCTTTTTTGGGGGCCAACTTGATAGAATTTGTCTTGAGCTGATCAACATAGCAAAAATGGCTGTATTTGCTCCATCCCTCTGTCCTTTTTGCTCACACACATGTGAAATCCATCAAGTTTATTGGCGACTATAAAGGGTTTTCAGCATGTTTACAATAAAAACATTTGTGATGTTTTTTCCCGTTTTACCTAACGTCCGGAGAACCACAATTTACCACTTATGTATATTTAAGAAACCGTACACACAATTACATGTGGGCCGTAGCCTTGTCCGTCGCATTTAGATGCCTTTAAATAAACAGTAATCACTTCTTGTACATTTCTTCTCCCTTATTTAATATATATTCAATGCTGGCAATTTCTCTTTACATCCACTCTCCTCGATTTCCCAGACAGACTGACGTTTTAATGATTTCTTTACACAAAATACAAGCTTTAATATTGACATCAGAGACTAAGCTTTGCAGCTGCATGCATAATACCACTCACATGGCTATCACATGTGCCTTTAGTAATGCCTACCCTATAAAGAAAGCCTTCACAGTAAGCATGGGTCAGTGCACAACCATGGCGTTTTCTAGCCCACACCCAAGCTTTTCACTTCAATGCACTACCACATATTGTTATGCACAGTTATACTATGCAACATGAAGTAATATCAACAAGTAACATTTTAATATTGAATTCAAATTTTTTCAACAATATTTATAGGCCCCAGATACCTCTTTTCCCTTATATTACACCTGACAACATGACAACATTGTTTTTTGAGGAAAATATTTGCAAATTAAAGTTTTTTAAGATTGCCATCTTATTGCATTTTCATTTATTGGGATACGTTAAGGTGGTGATATATTATGAATATATCAATGCTCATGATGCCTAGCTGGGGTACTTGAGTGTTTTGTAGAGGTCCTGCATGCTTTTGCCAATCGGCTTTGAACAAAAGATTCGAGCAGCTCTCTCAGATATTGTGCAAAACTTTGTCACCTTGTATTACAAGAAAGGGGTGAAAATTATAGAATAGGTGGTTTGAATTTTTAACAATGTTCAGCATTACATATGGCTATGTCACAGGCAGGGCCTCTATAATACATGCTACACTACAGGACAGACACACATATAACACTCGCTCACAGCCACACACAAGCACAGTTTTTGTGTCGTCTGCAAGAATTGCAGAAGGCACATAGGGATTACTCTGGTCGTATGTGCGTGTGTGTGTCTGTGGTCCAAACGTTAACCCTTAATATATTGCATGCCGTACGAGTTCCGTAAGGGCTACGATGATGTAACTTGGTGGAAAAGAGGGGGCGGGGCGGGGTTACATGTTGGTGACCTTGATGACCTCATGTGACCTTTGACCCAATTCACAAACCGCGACGGCAGACGACACTAGCGGTCTGCGGACTGCGATATATTGACATCTGTATACAAGATTTATTCCTTTGGTGGCCTTGAACATAACTTCATTTGAAAATCCTAGGCTCTAAATTCTTGTCCGCCAAAGTGACGTCAGTTATCACATTTGTCAACTTTGAGATATTGACAACTGAAACTATTTGTTAGGACGAAGAAAACACAATGGGAAGTGTCCCAGCCTCTCAGGACAAAGAAAACCTCTTGAAGACTTAGGCTGGTATTCTGAAAGGGAGACTAACTTTAGACCCTGCTGGGTTTAAACCAGGGTTAGTCCTCAAGAGGTGACCTTTTTCTTACAACAGAACTTCTAAAAGTGTGCTTAATGGGTGATAAAATTCCTGTTTTCCAGCCCCCCCCCATCCACGAGGAATTTGCTCACCTGTTACATTTAACTTTCAAAACAGTAATTTTGAAAGGAAAAAGGTCCCCTCTTTGTAGACTACCTGGTTAAACCCAGTCTAAGTTAGTCTCCCTCAGAATACCACCATAAAAGAATTTAATGGTTTGGGTTTTCGGCCATAAAGCCAAACCAACCTCTCTACACACACACACACGTTAGTACACTGCATGCAACACCTTCCTCATGTGTATCTGTCTTAGTACAACTGATCTGGGATGAGTGACCATCCATTACACTCGCAGTTTGATTACCCCGGAGACTTGTAACAGTTTGAAACAAGACAAGCTTACAGATTCTCCACAGACTGTCTTGTCATATGTGATACAACAGGCAATGGAAAAAAAAAAAAAAAAAAAACTTTAGACCTGGGTTTAAACCAGGGTTAGTCCTACAAGAGGGGACCTTTATTTCTTACAACATACTCTAAAAGTGTGCTTAAATGGGTGAGAAAATTCCTCTTGGATGGGCTGTTCCAGCCCATCCACGAGGAATTTTCTCACCTGTTACATTTAACTTTCACAGTATTTTGAAAGGAAAAAGGTCCCCTCTTGTAGGACTAACCCTGGTTTAAACCCAGGTCTAAAGTTAGTCTCCCTTTCAGAATACCAGCCATACAAAAGAATTTAATGTTTTGGGTTTTCGGCCATAAAGCCAAACCTCTCTATACACACACACACGTTAGTACACTGCATGCAACACCTTCCTAATGTCAATCTGTCTTAGTACAACTGATCTGGGATGAGTGACCATCCATTACACTTGCAGTTTGATTACCCCGGAGACTTGTAACAGTTTGAAACAAGACAAGCTTACAGACTCTCCACCGACTGTCTTGTCATATGTGATACAACAGGCAATGGGGAAAAAAAACACTGCCGACAAGTGAAAATACCTTGGGGTGTAACACTTGAATTTGAAAATCTTTATGGTGAATCCCTGGCTAACAATGTTCCCTAAAAAGGCTGCTGCAAGATTAAATTTTTATTATTACCGTGTGTCCCCAAAAAAAAAGCAACACTTGGTGGCAGGCGCATTAAGTTTTGAACAAAAAGCATGAGATACTTATTATTTGTTGTAAAGGTAAGATGGGACTGTTAGCTAATATCCCTTGAAAATTTCATAAAGTAGAGTCAATATTTTAAAAGATATGGACCCCAGAAATCAAGTAACCTGCAAGCCATTTAACAAATTGAGGCGCTATTAACTACAATATGACACTGTACGTTTGCGCCAGAACCACCAATATGAAGCTCTAAGTCAAACCACCATTTTCCCCTTTTTAAAAGACAGGGTGCTGCTGCAACAAATATTAACATATAAAAAAAACAGAATAAAATATTAAAAAGAACAAACAAACATGCATTTTAACACACTAAGATCGAATTAGGAAGTATGATCAAACAAAATCTTCGTATTGTCCAAATAAAATGCGTTGGATTAGGAAGCTAATAATTGATATCATTTTGAGACGCCACACAAAGAGTTATCTTAACCCAAAAATTTCATGACAGAATGTATATACTAATATTTATTGAGTTTCGTATTGAAACATTAGGTTTTACTGTCATAAGTTGACTACATTAATCTTATGATGTAAACATTATTTTCAGTAAACAAGCAGTTTGCGGCCCAACGCATTTATCTCCCGGGAATTATCATTTATGTAATGTGGAGTTTGTTTATGAGTAGTATAGTTTATATCTTCTTGAAACAAAAAACAAAAAATTAAAAATGTTTTATTATTATCAGTTAAATAAATTCAATTATGAAAATGCAGGCGGTCATTTGACCCAGTGAAAGATTTCTGCAAGAAATTTGGGCAGTAAAATGTTAATTGCAATCAATATTTATTTGCCATCTGTTTTCATTGCCAGTCTTGTGGGTAACAAGGCTCCTTCATTTTGGTAAAATGGGTTTGTGGAGTACTGATTGTTGGGGTATATCTCTAAAAAATATTAATCGATCCTTTAAGAACTTTTCAGGAATATTATATAACGTCAGTCAACCTTACGGACAAAGAGTAAGTAGTACACATGCTTTTGTTCAAAAAAACTTATGGCGCCTGCACAATGTTGCGGTGTTTTTTTTTGGGACAAACGGTATAGGCAAGCTAATTCCCTCAATGACGGTTGTCATAAAAATTTATTTCTGCACTAATCCAGTGTATTTGATTTATCCTGTTCAACATGGTATTCTCCTCTTTATCAGCATTGCAAAAAGCAACTGCAAACGTGCAAAAAAAAAATTGTCCGGTTTATTACTAAATTAGGCCCCGTAACCATATAGGCTTAGGATGGTTGGATTAGGGTGGGTTTTATAATAAGACACGGGCTTAATATTGCGCAAAATTCCAACCAATATGATCATTGCACATTACATACATAAAGAACAACAGCAACAAACTGCAGAAGCAACTAAAAAATATGAGTTTTCAAGTTTTGTTTGAAGACTGCAATGATGAGTGATGATCTAATAATGGCAGGTATCTGGTTCAAAAGAGATGGCCCATACCTCCAAAAGATCTGTCACCAATTCTTTTATTACATCTAGGGACAACAAGCCGAGTGGCATCCAAAGACGGAGCGCAGGCCTTGCCGTTGTGGTCATAGCGGTAAACACTCGTTTAATATGTTTGTGAACAGATCATTTTGGGGTATTTTTGTATATTTACAGAAGAATTTAAAACAAATACTTTTCAATGGGCAACCAGTTGCAAAGGATGTTAACAGCGTGAAGACAATTTACGGCGAGGCACCTGAAAACTATGCGGCAGCCGATTTTGGAGGCGTTGTAGCCCAGCAACATCCTTGTTTTTACAGCTGGAGAGGAGTGCATTCCCATAGTCTAATTAGAAAGGACAATGCCCGTACAGCATTGCAGCAGCTCGCGGTCAATAATCTTCAATTCAGCAAGGTTTCCACCGCAAAAATTACTGATTTGCACAAAGATGTTCTGGTCAGAACCTAGTCTTGTTGACTCAAAGGTAATGCCTAGGTTATTAATTTGTTTGGATAAGGTATGATTTCAACAGTGCCAACACATAATTTGAATTTGGACAATCTATCCATATTCTTTTGGTATGCCTGCGATAAAAAACTCAGTTTTAGAGTCATGTAGGTTCAGCATGGTGTCATCCAGCAATACGCAGATCCTTCCACAAATGTTAACCTAAAGATGGCACTTCAGCATCCCCTGGAACCTTTAGATTAAATGACACATAATATTTGTAACATCATCAGCGTACATATGGTAGTTTAGACCAGGCAAACGTTTATGGAAGACACATATTGAGAGTAATTGGTAAAGCTCTAGGACCAAGTATTGATCCTTGTGGCAAGCCACTTCAAGGAAGAAAATCTTTGACATATAACTACCAACCAGACTCTTCTAAGTGGCAACCGGTTATGTATGAACGAAACCAGTTGAAAGGGCTGTGCCTTTGAAAAAAAAATCCCAAAGCCATGCGCCAAACGTTGTAGGCAGGATTCCTGGTCATGGTATCAAAGGCAGCTGAAAGGTCAAGCATAACTAAAACGCATTAATTAATCATCAAGTTAGCTCGATCGATATCATTCTTCCCTCTGAGCAATGCCGTTTCGGT
>JAMKCH010058717.1:0-61680 GCA_023653785.1 Ophioderma brevispina | reverse complement strand
TAATCCTAACCCTCACTTTCCCTAACGTAACCTTGACTCTCAATCTAACTTTGTCCCTGACCTTAATGCTAACATTAACCCTAACCCCTCAACATTAATCTAACCCTACCCAAACCCTGCCCTGCGTAACCCTTACCTAACCAAGAACTAATCCTGGCCCATCTTTGAACCTATCTTGATTCTCAACATAACCCTTGTCCTGATCCATTAACCCTAACATTAACTCTAATCCTAACATTTTAAAAAAAAAAAAAAAAAACCCTAATCAAAAAACCATAACTTATCTTATCCCTTATTCTAACCCTGACCCTAACACATGGAAAGTTACAAAAAATTTATGGCTGAGGTAATACTAGGTACGAAGGGGTACTTAAATTGCTACAATTGGGGGAAGTGACCTCAAACACATCCCACAGGTATTTGATCCTTAATGCATGAGTACAATATGAAACAAGTAAGGCAGGTGTGTAGGCAGTCACATCAATAAGGGCCCAATAATTTGGTGGGGGGGGGGGTTGGTGGGGGGGGGGGTGCTCAATAAAATACCCAATACCTGTTTCATTGTATTTGCTTACCTTTGCTAAGTTTCCTTTTTGACGATCGTCTCACGGTTCGGGCCAATATTCCTCATCAAAATTTCTCTGGCTTTTCTACCCAAGGCTTTCATATGGCCTCTGGTTCTCAGCCTCGAGGATTCTTTTCAGCAGTTTCGGTATCTTTGAAGCGCACTTCAATGGAAAAATACATTCAAATTGTTTAAATTGCATTTTAGAAAAAAAATATGGCAATTTATCATTTTTTAACAAATTATATTTATAATAATGGTTAACCAGAAAAATGATTAATTTTTCATTCTTTCTCTGAATTACTTAGATTTACCAAGGCTGGGACATTTTCTACATTGTAAATGAGAAAAATAGGATCTTTCAATATATATTCAAACAACTCACTTCTGGGTTAAAGACATATCAGGATTTATCCGAAATTTAGAGTACAAAATGTACCTGAAATTTGCGAATGCTTAAAAGTGAAGTTGAAAGTCTGAGTTCTCATAAGTTACTTTTACCAACGAAGAATGACAGAAAAGGAAAAAAAACGGCCTGTGTTCAAAGATGACAAATCTCATCAAACGTGTTGTAGGTAAGTGTCCTAGGACACTAATGCCTAAAATCTCCGATTGTGTCCTTATTGGGTTGCTTCTGTCCATCATTTGCCGCAGGGTATGTTAGGGAACCTATAATTGTTTACAGAACATGCAAAAAAAGTCTGAATGCACGCATCCTGGCAATCGAACACAAACACCTCTCAAGTGCTGACTCAGATTTTTCCAGAGTATGCGGGCCCTCAATTTTGTATAAAATTGGTTTTACATAATGCTCTTCCACGCTACATCCACGCATGTGCAATAGCTAAGCTCACAGAAAATCACAACTTTGTAATAAAAAATTCCAGATCCAGACACAGTATTCTTATGGTATAAATTATCCTACATGGATTGTTTACTGATCAAAACAAAAATCCCATTCCAGCTCAGACTGTGGAATTAATTCGCAGTTTAGGATATTTTTTAGTTGATTAGTTTGATTCATAAAAAAACGTAATCTCGACAATCAAAAACTATGAGTTGCCTGTAAGGAACCAAAGGATAAAGAAGGCATACACAAAGACAGAGAGGGAAGGAGAGGGAATTAAAGCAAAACAACCCGCGGTTTGCAGAGGCTAGCCTGGCTAGGCCTAGTAAATATTCTCTCAAACTGAAAAAACAAAAATTTATAGTATCACCTTACCAGCCTTTTGATGCATATGTATGCTCAGCGCAGGTATACCTTCACACACCATCAACAAGAAAGTTAACAGGGTAGAACTGACTAAATGGAGAAGCTTTGGTGTAAAAAAGAGGTATACTTGGAGTAGATGCTGCTGCTGCCTTGTTACACATGATCAATGTACGTTTTTTAGTTTGACGTCATGTAGTAAGTGAATGGGGAAGCGAGGCGAGAGAGAGACCGATCGCGTCTGAGTCAGACACCCAATTGTGGATCGTATTTTCTACTTTCAAGTATTTTCGATTCCAAGTGACTATCATCCGTCGCACGAAATGGTTTGGTTGCACAGACATGTTGCAAATCCTAGCGTCCATCATTAACATTGCAATGATGGTACAGTGATACATGTGACGTTTGTTTACATTCTCTTCCGGGTTTGGAAATTAGTCTCAATACCGACCACGATGCCACCGGATCCCGTTGTTTCTGTGGTGAGATTGGTAAATTTTGTAGGGCATGAGACCAGTACGAAATTCTTACCTCGTTTCCAAAAGCCAATGCCACAGCACTTGCGTGTGAAGCATACGGTCAAACTTTAGCGGATTATAAATGGGATGATTGTACTATTACATTGTCAACAAGGGGATTCCCGCCACACACCCGCGAAAAGCGAAAAAAAACGGAAGTAGACCTGCGCCTGGCCTGAGATTGCGGTTTTTGTCTCAGTGTGACTGTCAGGTAATAATTTAGACCAAGTAGCTCAAGCTGAATATACCAAGAGTTCTAAATTGGAAAAAAAAGGCCCCCCAATAAAAAAAAAAAAAAAAAAAAAAAAAAAAAAAAAAAAAAAAAAAAAAAAAAAACAAAAAAAAAAAAAAAAAAAAAAAAAAAAAACATTACAAGGGCATTTTGTTGCTTAAAAAGTGAACTTTTTTATGTGGTAGGTAAGCAGAGAAATTCACGGATCATTCGAATCTGAGTGAGTGACAATGACATTGCATTATGATCATGGCAGTCACTCATTTAGCACGATTCATCTTGCTTCTACAGTGGTGGCGGACTGTTGTTTGGTATTTTATATTTGCCACTTGATTTTATCATTTTCATTTCATGATTTGTTACTAGAGGCCGCCATTGTTAAAGCAAGCGGCCTATGTGAAAGACACAATGAATAAAGCGAAGGCCCAGATGCATTTAATGGCATGAACGAATCGTGCTATCACTAGGAAACGATAACACATGAAAAATACACTGACAAATTTTCGGTACCTCTAATTAAAAAACTCTGAAATGCTCTGAAAACTCGACACGTCATGAAAACCAATACAAAAGAAATTCAACACTGCAAAACCCGCTGAAACTGGCTCCTTTGTTATTCACTATTAACTATGCAAAGGGATATCCATATTACCTTTGCAAATGAATAATATACGCATGCTTCAGGATTCCTAATCCACACTGAAAGGGACTGAAACAGCGCTGAAAAACTGAGCCTTTCATAATCAACACTGAAAATGTTTTAATCCCTTTGACGAAACATAATCACCACTGAAAAATAAAACCAATAAATTGAAAAACCTTCAAGTTCAGATGGCAAGGACCAATTTTGCGCGCAAGTAGACATAACGCTCTAAAGAAGCGACTTTATGGCGATTAGGGTGGGGGGACCCAATTCTGACAAACCTTTCAAACCCAAGTTTAAAATGAAATTTTTCGATAGCCTTCTCAATATGCACCATACTTTTAGATACCCCAAAATTCTTTCAAAAATCTGTTTTCTAGGCATGTCTGTCTACTCCTTTTTGTGTTGTTTTCCCTGGTTGTATACTTATTTTGTCCTGTGAGTTGCACTCTTCTTCCTCCTCATCCCGTATAGTATCCCTGACATCAGTCATTATATAATCCTAGTAAGTTCTTGCCTTGCCACTCTCTTTGTTATGAGCACGGGAACTGATGTTTTCCTGATATCCCGATGCCCAAATCCTGGTCACTGGACTGGCTTCTACAGAGTTGTACCCTGTGGCCCTTAAAATCTTTCCTTGATGTCCTTTCATTTTGGGCTGAACTGTAACAATACACATTAAATAGCGGTGAGTATAAGCAGGCACTAAAACGAGATTTTATATTTTGGAGGGGGGGGGGGATTTCGAAGAATTGGACCGTGTTGGTAAAGTGGATTAATCTAACCCCCCTAAAAACGGTCCTTTTTATAATTTTTGAAACGTCTCATCACCAAAAAGTGGACTTTTATCAAATTTCTCTAATTTGACCTTTCCTAGTCACAAAATTCAGCCAAAATTTAGACCTTTGTTGGCCAATTTTTGTGGAATTATAAAGGGATTGTGATGCACCCGGCCGCCTCCCTGCTACAGGGGCTGAGTAATAAGGCCCCACAAAAATTGCCCACCTACACACACCTTTCAAATTTGCATATTTTAGACTTCTTGTTTTCTTTTTTTTACGGTCTTTTTTTAGTCATCTTAAGAAAAAGTTAAAAATATGGAAGAGAAAACCACTACACACAAAATTTAAAGAAGAAATCCTCTGCATTTTTGAATAGCCATTTCCAGTTTACGAGTTCATAACACATGAGCTCCCCAATTTTCTTCGTAGAACCCACATTTTTGGCTTCATGCAAAGGTATAGGACTCTTAATGACCCATTCCCCGCATCTGTTTGTCCCTGACGATTGACACGATGCCTGACGTTAACTTTGTGTCTTTAACTAAATTCATGTTCAGACCAGTGATATGGCATGAGTCCTTTAGGGCCGCTGCACTGCCATATTCTAACCTTCTTTAACCCAAGGCGAATCCTAACCCTAACCTATCCCTAACGTCTAACCTTGACTCTCAACCTAAACTTTGTTCCGACCTTAATGCTAGCATTACCCTAACCCTCACATTTAGTTCAACCCTAACCCAACCCTTGCCCCTAAGCGTACCCTTACCCTAACCATAGAACTAATCCTAACCCATCTTTAACCCTATCTTCACTCTCAACCTCACCCTGGTTCCCTGATCATACCCTAACATTAACTCTAATCCTAGCATTAACCCTAATCCTAAACCGTAACCCGAACTTAATCTTATCCCTTATGATCAACCCCCCTGACCCTAACCATGTAAATGTTACAAACCGTAATTGGGTCTGATTTTATCTACTAGGTACGAGTACTTAAATTGCTACAATTTGTGGGAAGTGACCTAAACACATTCCCACAGTATATTGATCCTTAATGCATGATTACAATTCTGAACAAGATAAGGCCGGGTGTATGTCAGTCACATCACATAGGGGCCCCAATAATTGTTGTGTGGTGGGTGGTGGGGGGGGGGGGGTGCTCATCAAATACCCATACCACCTGTTTTCATTGTATTTGCTTACCTTTGGCTAAGTTTTTCGTGCTTTTTTTATTTATCTTCTCACGGTTCTGGCCCATATTTCCTCATCAAATTTTGGCTTTTGCTAACCCAAGGCGGTCATCTGGCTGTTCGCACCTCGAGGATCGTGTGCAGCACATTTCGTCAGCTTGGAAGAGCACTTCATGGAAAATTACCTTAGAAATTGACCTTTTAGGAAAAAATAAGCAAAATGATCATAATTTTTTTAAAACAAATCGTATTTTAATAAGAATTGTTAACCAGAAAAATGAAATTGGGTTCACGTCTTCTCTGGAATTACTTGGACTTTTACCAGGCTGACTTTTACTTTGATAATGAGAACAATGGATCTTTTCATATGATAGCAACAACACTTCTGGTTCAGCCACTATCAGTGATTTTTTTTTTTTTAAAAAACTAAAATAACCTGAATTTGCAGGATAGCTTAAAAGTGAAGTTTAAGTCCGTAGAAGTCCATAATTTACTTTTACCAAACCGAAGAAGTGACAGAACAGAGAAAACGGCAGTGTCAAAGATACAATCTCCATTCATTCGTGTGGTAGTAAGTGGTCCGTACGGACACTAATGGCTAAAATCGTCCGATTGGTGGTCCTATTAGGTTTGCTTCATCTTCTGGTCCTATCATTGGCCGGGTATGTTTAGTGATTAGCTATAATTGTTACAGACATCAAAAATCTAATGCCCGATCTTGCATCAGAACCCAAACCCCTCAAGCACTGGACTCAGATTTTTCCAGAGTATGCTGCCCTCATGTTGTATCGTTGTGTTCAGGGTGGGGGTTGACGAGCACCTAAAACAGCGAACGGCAAATCAAAGACGCATCACTATCACTTCCGGGTGCTAGTCTGTTTTCAAAGACTTAACATAGGAGGGCGCTCATTACCATCGAAGGTTACAACACGACTTAGACTAAAGACTAGGCCTGGTCACGAATATTTAATCTAAAAGACCGTTATTGGAAATTACAAACTATTTTGCACAACGGTTAATCCACTAACCCGAACGGATTTGATACATAAATTTTTTTGTCTACATTTATCATGATATTCCTAAGATCTGTGAACAAAGGTTTAAGAAAGATGATTTTTTATGTCACTGGGACGAGACTGCCATAGTAATGCACTAGCGTTCCATATAAATGACCGTTTGAATCCCCAATGCCCAAATCGAGCAGATCGTTTCCGACCCCCCCTGATTGCTGTTTTTTAACCATAACTCTTCCACATTGCTAATCACCAGTGTGCAAATAGCTAGCTCACAGAAATCACAACTTTGTAATAAAATTCCAGATCCCAGACACAGTAAACTATGGTATAACTACGACATGGATTGTTTCTGCATCAAAAACAAAAAATCCAATTAATAATCTCAGACTGTTGGAATTAATTAGCAGTTTTAGGATATTTTTTAGTTTATTGTTTGATTCATAAAAACGTAATGATCCCCTAAATCAAAACTCTGAGTCTGCCCTGTAAGGAACAAAAGGATAAGAATGCATACGCGCGTGGCGTACAGGCACGGGGGCAAAGGGGGGGCAGGTTGCCCCCCCCCCCTACACTTGGCCGGGAAAAAAGTGCAAAATTCATTGCTAAATCAGCAGCCGTTTTTTAGCCCGGACCGGCAAAAATTGGCCTTTTGACCCCCCTGAGAGGGGAAAATGTCCCAGACTGGGAAATTTGCCCCTCAGAGTGGGGCAGGCCCGTTACGCCACTGTACACAAGACAGAGAGGGAAGGAAGAAATTGCAAACAAAAAAACCAAACCGCCAGGTTTGCATGTGGGCTAGCCTGCTAGGCCTGAGTAAATATTCTCTCAACTGAAAAAATTATAGTATCCCTACCAGCCTTTTGATGTCAGCATGTATTGCTCCGCAGGTATACTTCAGCCACCATCACAAGAAAGTTTACAAGTGTAGAAACTGACTGACATGGAGAAGTCGTTGGTGTAACAAAGAGTTTACTTTGATGTACGATGCTGGCGCTGCTGCCATTGTTCCCAATGATCAATGTCCGTTTTTTAGTGATTGTCACTGTCAGTCAGTGAATGGGGAGCTAGGCCGAGAGAGACCGATCGAGTCTGAGGTCAGTACACCTTTATTTATTTATTTATTTAACTTTTATTTTACAGATTAGCCGCATCAGTATTTAAGTACGCTCTCCCTGAGGGCCTTGTTTAAGTTATACACTTTTGATATACAGTTATACAATTTTAAAAGATCTGCAACAACAAATCAAACTGAAATACAAAATTACTTAACCGTTAACATTAAAAAGAGATAATTAACATAAAGGAAATTAACCTAATTGTTTCAGAATATGTTTGAAACAGGTACTGAATAATAGCAGGTTACTGAAATGTTGCGCTGTAATTTCTACTTTTCAATTATTCGTTTCCCGTGATAGCAACCCCTCGCACGTAATTTCTTTTGGGGCTTTGCACAGGCATTGTGCAATCCTGCGTCCATGTCATTTATTGCATGGTTTGTGTACAGTGATACATGTGACGTTTGTTTACATTCTCTTCCGGGTTTGGAAATTAGTCTCAATACCGACGCACATGCCACGGATCCCCGGTTGTTTATGGTGAGATTGGTAAATTTTGTAGGGCATGAGACCAGTACGAAATTCTGACCTCGTTTCCAAAAGCAAATCACAACATTGCGTGTGAAGAATACGGTCAACTTAAGCGATTATAAATGGATGATTGGACTATTACATTGTCAACAAGGGGATTCCCGCCACACACCCGCGAAAAAACGAAGTAACCCTGCGGTGTCTCAGTGTGTGTCAGGTATAATTACCCAGCTAGCTCAAGCTGAATATACCAAGAGTTCGCAATGGGAACAGTGGCATTTTGTTGCTTAAAAAGTGATCTTTATTTATGTGTAGTAACAGAGAAATCACGTATCCCTTCAACGTGAGTGAGTGACACATACATTGCATTCATTATCTGGGCATTCAGCATCATTTTAGCAACGATTCTCTTGCTTTTCACCGTTGGTGCGACTTGGTTGAGGGTCCTTTATCAAATTTTGGTCACTTAGATTTTATCATTTTCTTTTTACTCATAGGCCGCCCTGTTATAAGCAAAGCGGCCTATGTCAATACAACATGAATAAAGCGAAGCCCAGATGCAATTTAATGCATGACGAATCGTGCTTACTCATTCAAGCTCTGCATTACATTCACTCAGTCATTCACGTGCATGCGTGTCCTACAGTCGTGACTATACTATTTAGATCAAATAACCTTTTTACAAGAGGTACGCGCGCGCCATTCAGAAGGGGCGGGGCTTAGCAGTGGATCGCACGCTCACATTTACACGCATCACACTTGTAAATTGCGCTTATCTTGTAAAGATACGAGCAATCAGACGCACTTCTTAATCGGCGGAATTACGTTTTCGTTTCGGACCGCCTCTATTTTGGTTTGCAGACGAGTGTCTCAAAACGTGTAAGCCGCAAATTTTACTGATTCACAATCCAACTCAGATAAAATTACTCACCCAAGTTGGTACTAAACTCAGCCTTATAATACATATATCAACAGTGTATTTTGCAAAAAGCTTAGAATTAAACAAAATATACATCTAGAATTGGCTTTCCCATGTTTGAGTATGGCTCTCAGTATTGCCCGCTGTCGCACTGTTGTGGAACTATATCACATTATATACTGTTCCAGATCTTAGTAGTTTCTCTCAATTGCGCGTCCAAGTCGCGACCGTACGCAAGCCGATCACGCCTCAGCGTAGCAACAACTTGAACAACAACGCTGATTTTTGAATCAACCAATCACGGGCGCGTGTAACTATCCCAAACGTCGCTATGTGATTCGTAAACTGCCCCACACCGTTAGCAACGGAAAAAACCCCCGCAAAAAGGAAATAAAATAATTCTGACGTTTAGTTTCTGCTGAGCATAACCTTGTTGTCTTTCATTTCATCATTCTCTTTTAACATTTGGGTGGGACATTATCGGTGATAGTGCGTCTCAACGTAAAGGTTTATGCTCTGGGTATCATGGACGTGGGTGGTATCAACAAGTAAGCATGCCCCATGGTAACCGTCCTCTGACAAGCGTCAAGATTTTTCAACTTACCTCAAACAGAACACTGTAGCATCTACAATACGACAGACAAGAATCCCAACATTGTTTTCATCCAAACTGCGAAAAAAAGGACTTGGATGAATTTTCAACACAGAAGTATTTATATCCCTAAACCTTCATAGTGAAGTAGGTTGCCAGTTTCGGAGTTGGTGTGTCATAGGTCGACCGCGTTCGTGTTGTCAACAAAACCACGGGTAGGATTCTTTCTGTATTATTGTAAGATCCGGTTTGAGGTAAGTTTGAAAATCCGTTGACGATGTCAATTACATGTCAAACGTTGGCATTGCTTATGTTGATACGCAGTCCATGTCAGTCGGATAACCTTTACGTATTCTGATAGACGATAATGTCCAATGTTAAAAGATGTAATGAAGACAAAAAGGTTATGCTCACAAACTAGGACAGTATATATGTGAAGGATTCCTCTGAATTTTGTATCTCATCAGAATTACTAATTATGACTTTTATGCATCTATTATGATAAAAGACCCTCTCAGGTATGTGTGCCAATGTTTTACGAGCGAGGATTATATAACAATTGTTTATTAGCTCCGAAAACGGCGAATATTTGGCGACAAACCTTTTTTGCTTCTGGACAGCCTATCTCATTTTACACGCATTGCACTGCTCAGTTTGTATACGGAAGTGCTTATACCGTGATGCGAGTACGAGCCCAATTAAAACAAAAAACGTTCATCACGGTAGAAGTTTCTTTTACAGCAGGTGACCATTGTCCATGTGGTCATTGCAGTCGGTGAGTGGCAGTATGGGCCTAACCTGCCTACTCATGAACTAGCAATTTATGTAATGCCAGTCGTGCAATGCTTGACATTAGACTGCTAAAATATGCTGATTAATACAATGTTGTTTGTTTTTGTGTATATTAAAAGAAGAATCAAAGTTTATGAAATAAAAAGATTTATTGTTGGTAAGAAAATATTTTTCTAATTTGAAGTTGGGTGCGGATACATGTCATTATATTATTCGCCAATTATCACCTCGGATTGCAGGGGACATGCCGATTTAATCATAATCAGTACTCAGTAGGCAATTTCAGTTACCTATTGCGTAATCGGTGTGCACGCGCATCTGATGCACTGAAGTTCTGCACTGTGTGTGAGTGGTGTCGTAAAGAACAAACACATGCTACAAGAAGTATAAATTTAATTTAAAATAAAGGCCAAAAAAATTGTTTGCTTGTCCATAGTTAGTGATCAACTGCTCCCCTCGGAAAACTACGCCAACAGGGCTGGCGAAGCCGAGGGTGAGCAATGAATCCTATTTGGCCAAATTTTTTAGTTTAAATTTTAACTATCACTATTCGTTCCCTACAGCCTGCATTACACTCTGCTTATCTAAATTTACTTCCACAGCATCCAGTATCAATTCATGTCTCTATTCTGCTTTTCTGGTTACCAAGAAAGTCTGCCCATGTCCACCGTATGCACTATAAATTCCCGCTACTGACCCCGCCGCATTAGTCCATCAATAAGGACCCTCGCCTCGTGCCGCCCGGTGTCCCCCCCCCGGTGGACCTACGCCAACCGAGCCGTGGAGGCGGCGCTCGGTGCTATGTCAGTGGGGACAAAAAACGCGACGCCTTCGAGATGGACTACTGGAACCAGCGTAGTTAGCCGTGACGTCAGCGTTTGTTGATTCGCACGGGAAGACATTTTAGGGCTTTGAGAAGCAAATTTATTCGTTGGATTTTGACATGAAAGAGGTAAAAAATTTGTGATTAGATTGAATATTCGAACTCAGGATAGTCTCAGGTATTTATAGAATTCCGTTTCGAGGGCCAAATGCTTCAAATATAGCCTAACCAGGGTTCGATTTACCCAGGTGCACACATGCACCAGTGCATGTAAATATTGACTCTGTGCATGTGAATTTTCCTCTGTGCATGCTATTTTTCTGTATTTTCAGCCCTTATTTGGGAAAAAAGCTAACATGTGCATGTACATTTTATTTTCTAAATTGACCCCTGAATGGGGGATAAGCTGCGGGTAAAAAAAAATCCCGGAGCCTATTCATTTGTACGGTAATGAAATACTAAAGCATTTTGAATACACTTTTTCCCAGACCTCGCGCTGCGCGCTCGAGGTCTGGTTCTGAACGGACTAGTCCATAGTCTAGATGACTTTTTAGAGTTGGGTCGGTCGGTCGGAAAAAAACTTTTTTTTGTTTTTGTTTTTTTTAATGTCAATAGCAAACTGTATTGAAACATGTTTGTTTGTATTAATAAGTTAATCAAACACTAAAAATCATGTTGATTCTTACTCAAAAATGCATCTTTGTACATAATATGAAACCCAACTAACATGCTAAGAAACTGTTTAAACATTTTTTTTTACATTTTTGAAAGTTAAATTAAAACAAAAAACACAACTTTTTTATGGATTTTTTCAAAATTATGGTCGGTATTCTTTTGCACCATTAAAAGGAAAAAAAAAAACTTTTTCCGGATTTTCCCCAAATTAGGGTCGGTCGGACAGACAAATCAAACAATTTTGTTTTTTTTTTTTTTGGCCTAACTGCAATGCCAATGTCATTCCCACTCAATATGTTGTTGCAAGCATATCCGCCCTAACATTCTAAAAAAAACGGAATCGAAATAAGATGTATTGGTAGCTATCGCGTGAAATACCTTGATAAGTCCATCTCACAAATGACAAGTTTTCGCGCACTTCTTCAAACCGCCCCAGTGGAAACTCTGAAACATAGACCAGGCCGCTTGGCACCACTTTTTGATGAGTTTAGCATTTATTCGGAGCGTTGCGACTAGTTACAGAGCCTTCCATAGTGTGAGTTTTTTTGGAAAGTTACTTAGGAAGTAACAGCTGGGGGGTTTGTTGATGTGAATCACGTGTGTTGGTGTACTGAATAATGGATTTTTGACAAATTCACGATTTTTTTTCTCCACACGAAAGATTTCCAGAAAATCAACAAGATCCCAGTGGGCAAACCGACGCTGGCCTCGAAAATACGTCGAGAGTTTTTAGAAATTTACCACTATTTATGTCGAAACTGCAAATCGATTTGACGGTTCGTTTTTAAAACGATCAATACAGTTTTGCATTTTTTTTTTCCGACCTAAAAAAAAAAAAAAAAACAAAATTTATAAAAAACGTCCGCTGTTTTCGATGTTCCAACAACAATCGTTTCGACGTCGCGCTAAATCGACTTATGCCCGCGGGATACGCTAGATTACAACTGATCAAAGAATTTATGTATTTTTTACAAAAAGCATTTGATCACTAACAGGCTCCAAAAGAAGACTACTATTAGTCATGCGTAAATTGCCACCAAGAAACCACTTGCATGCCAACTTGATGCCTGAAAGTGGCACCCTATTGCGGCATGTGGCGCTTCACGTGGCGGCGCTGTACTTTAATGACAGTTGTGATGTAAGGAGGGCAAACATATATAGTCCCACCCCCCCTGTACTCAGTGAAATATGATGAAGTGGCCTATGTTACATGCCTATATGACATTAAATCATCCTATTGTGCCGTTATTGTGGGGCGGAAAGGCCGCTTTCTTAGGCTGATGGTATGGGCTTATTCGATTAGGATGAAGCATTTTATAAACAAACGCATTTCCATTATAATCTGCCGAAATTTACACTTTGTGTTGATTAGACCTTCTGTCTGTCTGCCTTAAGCCGGTCCTCATTTGCTTTCTTGAGGACATGCTATCACCTTAATTAACATTCGGGGACGGGGCAATGCTTATTTACAAAACCCAGAGAATGGAGGATTTAAACTTGTTTTTTTCGGCGAGAAAGGTCGCATTCCTCCTCGCTTCGCGTCTGTAAAAAAATGAAAAGTTGAAAGCTCATTGTTTCCTCCTCGCTTCTTTGATGAAAAATTTCCATGGTTTTGCACTCTCTCGCTTACAAATTTCTGCGCATTCCCCTCAATTCCTCATTCCGCCCTTGGTGCAAATATGACCCGGGGGGGGGGGGGGGCACTTCCCAAAACAAATCCTAGGGGTTTAAGGCATAGCGATTTGAAACCCAAGGCTTCGGTAAGACCAGGAACATAGAGGTCTTTTGTGGTTTATAGACCGCCACCTTGGCCAAATAGGTAATTGGACAAAAACTTGCTCAATTATAAAAAAAAAGGTCGAAATTTGTCAAGATAGGGTTATTTTGGTGTCAAGTTTCAATTCTCCAATTGCCTGGTGAGAGTTGCCAACCTTTAAAACTATGTCATCTTTTTGGGGGACAATATGCTGCAAATGGGGTCTTAAACAGCTTAGATACTTTTGCACATTTGATAAAAATATTTAAATCGGTAAGAATAAATTTTCAACTCATTATGTTACAAAGTTGTGTTTGTACAAGGTGGAAGAAGAACGATAAATTACGGATTGATCGCTTGTGAACTTCCTAACAAAAATGCAAAAGTTAATAAAACTCTAAAATATGCACTCATTTTTTCAACAATTGCAAATTTAGGCCTAGTAACATTTCATGACAACTTCACTCTCTTCATATTGTGTTTTGGTAAGGTTTTGAACGGGAAACCATCAAAAAATTCAAACTGATAGCTTGTAAACTTCTCACAAATGCAGAAAATAACAAAACTCTTAAATTTTGCCCATTTTTGGTTTAAATAATGTTTACTTATTTTAAAGAGCATTATTAGGCTCATGTGTTCATATTATGTTGTTGTCGAGTGCTCAGAGAAAAATTCCTGAAATTTTCAGATTGTTGCATTGTATTTTAAAAAATGCAATTTTTGCTCATTTGTGGTCAAAATATGCTAAGTAGGGTAAAGAAGGCTATCAAATAGACTCTGTTGCTGCAAAATTCTTTATATGAGTGTATTAAGAGAAACTCCTAATCTTGCAAGTTGCAGAATGATAGTGTGTAAGTTTTTCTTAAGTACATCTATATTACCCCTAACAAGGCTCTACCACCACAAAAAGCACACAAGTATAATATGTGGTATATGAATAGTTACCGAACCTGCAATATTTTGTGGTAGTTTTGTGGTATGTGATCTTATCATTGACACATAAAGTTGGGGTACATTCACGTACTCCCGACCTGACCCGCGCCAGTAAGCCTTAACACCACGCCTCAAAGCAGGGCAACCATGGGCAATTTTTGTTAAAAAGTTGCTCCTTGTTCCCTGGAATCGGCAGGACCCAGGGCCAATTTCCTGATAACCAGGGGCAATTTCAAAATCAAATACAATTCTACGATCTTACTTTTACCTCCAAGTCCTGTTTAACATTAACCTTAACCCTAATACAGTAACAATTTAACACTATAACTTTTGATACACATCTTACTGTACGTAAGTTTACTACCATTAACACATCTCAGCTTTTATTTGGACCGTCCAGGGGCCCGCCTTAATATTATTTGAACAGGGTGCAGTGTCCTCTAAAAATGGTTAAAAAAAAATCCGTATTCTTGGTGACTTAACAGCCTCCTATCACTAACATCCTGCGGACCTATTATTGGTCACTGGCAAGTCACTAAAGCACCACCTGACCGGAGGCCTGAATGTTTCTAATGAACCAGAACTCCCTATCTACTCATGTATAGGTGCAGTAGTACTTTACAGGCAAGTGAGGGTGTAAAGTGTTACAGCATGGTCCACCAGGTCCGTGACCTTGGTCACTGAATCTGATTGTTTGAAGACCTATTATAATTGTTATATTAACACAATGCAATAAGATTGTCTATGAATGATCTGACCTTTTAAAATGTCCAATTTTATCATTATGGTGGTTTGTTTTAGAGGGCGGTTTTCAAAAGTGCTTTCGTTCAGAAGTTATAAGCAGTTGTTGAAATGTCCAGAGTCCTATCTTTGTACATAATGGACGTTAAAAAAAATTATCCAGTGTCCCTTATTACAATGTTCTACATGGTCAATTTTTCATATACCGGTATGTTTGGCAAAATAAGCACTGATTAATTACAATTGAAATATGGTAACAACTATTATGCATAAGGAAAAAAGTTTATTAACTAAGTTAAATGCATACTATTTGCGCCAAACTTTTTAATTGATTTACACACGCGCACACCTGCACTGGTGGAGTGGGTCGCACCCCACCCTTTTTACCAAAGCACCCTTTTTCCATCATCCTCTGGTACCCCACCCTGTTTACCAAATGCACCCTTTTTACCTTTTACCGCCATCAGCTCATCTTGTCCCCCCCCTGCCGGGGGGGACCCCCCCAACGGGAGCCCATCAAATGCCACCCTGTTTAACACTAAGCAACCCTTTGTAGGCCACGACTCCTGTACCCCGCCCCTATTACCAACATTTCCAAGCTGCTGCCATTTTGTCTACACAAAATTGAAAAAATTGAAGATTTGTGAATTGTGATGCAAATGCACAATCAACTCACTAACACGTCAGTGGGCCGTGTGCATGAATGACAATAACGTAGTGAATAACTTCAAGACATTCTATATTTTCACACTTTCACTGAGTTCATCATTAACACTGACTTTATTTTAACCCACCTTTTAATGAACACACCTTTTGGTACCAGAAGTTTGCAAACCCACCCTGTTGTCGAGTCGCCATGCATGTACAAACCCAAGTAACCACACACACCTATTATGGTCGTCGAATTCGGCTACTCTAACTCTAATTACCTCTCTCCAGATCAGCGCATTTGTAGTATGGGGACGTGGCACTAACTTTAGATAATGCTCAGACTGCATCGTATTTTGTCCCGAAATCAGAAAATATAATAAAATGCTTGAAATGTGCACAGAAACTTTTCTGTGAAATGATATTTCTGAACTGAACCGTAACGTTAAAATGTCGTTTTAAACGTAGGCGTTTTTCATTCAAAATTCCTACCACCCGCGCGCGCACCTCCCGGTCAATTTTGACACGATGCATTTTTGTCATTTTTGTCTTGACCCGGAAACCGTGTCTACAAAATAGGCGTGGCTAGTCAATAATGTTGTCAATAATGCTAATACGACGTGCCCTGATGGTTAATAGAAATTATAATTAATTATGGTCCGTTGATGTTTTCGCGTCCATTTTTGGTTCAAAGGCGTTTTATCTAACCATGTAGGATTTTAATGTTTTGGTATCATGAAAGCGACATCGTTTTTTTTACGAATTTACTCTTCTTTTCTAGCACTGCTAGCAAGCGTTTCACTCGAAAGTGTAATCGGCAAATTCCGTTCTTTTCTGACCAACTGATTCAAAACCGATTACTCAATTATGGTCAGATTTATAAGCACCCCGATCGATCCAGTACACCATTGAGTACCGTCATAATCACTTCATTTTATTCTCATAAAAGGTTAAGGAAAAATATTATACTACTATCATCTCAGCTTGAGGACGGGGCCCGTAATGCGGAAGCCAAAAAATACACCACTGGAATACTCACAGACAAGGTTGATACCATAATCAATCGCAACTAATAATTATCACGGACAATTTTTAAAGTTTTTCCTGTTGAATGATTCAGCTCACGGGCGCATTTTTTACAATGTACATTTGCACCTGGCTACTATTTTTTTTCGCCGTTCCCAGCGCTTTGTAGGCTGTACTGCGCAAATTGCGCCCTTGCGCCCTTTATTTTGCGGCTTGTATAACACCAGGTTCCCCTGGGCCCGCGCAACTTCTCTTGGCAGCCCTGTACTGGGCCTATGGTGCAGCCGCTTGTTGGTTTATTACGTGTTATCTGTAGTAGTAATGATTGAGTTACTACAACTCTTTACATCCAATTTGGTATAGTTATAATTAGTATGATTAATCTAACTATGCTACTAAGCTACACCCACAATAACAACAATCAAATTTTGTGGTAATTTGTGGTCTATGAATGCAAGTATGATGACAGGTGTGGTATATTGTGATTGTAGTACGTCTCACAATATACAGCCTGCAGTGTTAGGTTAAGAAATGGTTAATTTTCCCTTTCATTGAAAAACACAAAATTTTTGAAACATTTTTCCTCAAAATTATTTCAATTAGTGGTAAATGGAGAGATCAACCGTGTAATGTTATGTAATCTGTATGTAACATATATCAGGAACATAACCTACACAAAATCATGTATATCCTTTTATCGTTTATATTCTGTACATATTTTTGTTTTAAAGAGGCACATGGTGCCGTGGCAAAATAAAGAAAATAAAGACTTGACTTTTGACACTTGTTCTCCAATTGACTGTTATGTACGAGTACAAAAAATTTGAATAAGTTTTTGCACGGAATGTCCGAGTTCAAAAATTCGAAGTGTTCTTAGTTTGCTAAGAGTCTCTTCTTTCCATACAATACATTTTAACCACGTATGCGGACACTTATTTTCCACCTGAACTGCCTAATATCAGTCAGGTGCGTTAAACAAACCTATAAGGCCTATACTAGCCATTTAAATTATATTTTTACTTGTTTACGACGGTCATTCTAAAAGTGAAACCACTTCAAATTTAAATTTGCACGAGAAAATTGTTTCGGAAAGCAATTATTGCTAGTCCTTGGGTTCCACCTCCCACCCCCCCCCCCCCTGCCCCGCGCCAATTTAAAATCATAATTTCCTGACACTTATTCAACACAAAATCGAACGCACCAACTATGTTTGATATGTTTTTACTTTTTTATAAGACCATTTATAAATCATAATTTCTATAGTGAACCACTTACAAACACATCGTTCGAAGTAGCGGCCTTCCGTGCGCCCGGGACAACCAAATGAGCACCGACAATCAAAAAATTAACTCTATTGTCCTGTGAAAACAACAAAATCTAGAGCCAAGTCTTTTGAAACACCACAATTCATGGCATCCGACACAGCGATATTGATGATCCACTCCTGGAGTATTTTCTTCGTATCGCTTTGTGTTTGTGGATCAGGCAAGACCACACTGATAGTGAATACAGACAACACTCAGTGCTTGACAAAAATCTAAAATTAGTTCTCTATGCAGGTCTCGTTAGTAAATCAAAGATATTTGTTGACTGTTATTTAAATTATTTCATATTAAGAATGCAAGACAAGAAACTAGCTTAGAATTTCAAAGGAAAGCATTTCTATTCTAAACTCAGAATGCCTTCAGTTTGGTAATAGTTGTGTTAAATTTACCAGTCGCTTAACTTAAGGGCAGTCCTAGTTTCCTTGGGGTTGGTCCTCTGGACTCACAGTAAGCCTACAACGGTGAAGAAATGACACTCTCGATTCCAAACATAGTTTCAAACTCTTTATTTCCGTTTCTTCTATGGAGCCCGGACTCCCGGCCCGTACTTTGGTTCCTCCTGCCGGACCACCTCCTTTTAACCACCGGGCCACCAAAAAGATTATCACTTCACTTATCCTGTCTATATACAGAAAGTTGCTTCAAATACTGACAACCAAATTTCAACCTGGTTTTCTGTGGGAGAACTGCACTTTTTTCCATTATTCGGACGCTGCTTTACAAATTTCAAAGAAGGAGATAACCCTCCCAGTCTCCCACCACCCCACCCGTGCTACTTGTGGGCACCAATGGGTCGACTTAGTAGGCTACAGAAGTGGACTGAGAGTGCTTGGTATGTGAAATACAAAACCTTGATAATACTCGTCATGCCCCAAACTGAAGTATGATCCATTGATTTTTTTCACTTGTATTAAAATTACCATGTTATATTGTGTTGAAGCCTGAGAGTGAGGGTATGATATTTTTATTACTTGTACAACTCAGATTCACAAAAAAATTGGAAAAAAATAATTTTTGATGAGGCTGAGCCTTAGATGAACGTTAGTACCCAGTCAGGTTCATATTAAAACAACAACACTGAATTAAAATCACCTCCTATGTGCACTACAACCTATAATCCATCTTAAACATCTGTGAAAATGTAATCATTTCATTTCATTGGCTTATGCCTGGGTTCAATTCGAAAATTGAACCCAGGTATTACACGCACTGCTTATTGGTTATTTTTAGGGTGAAGCGCTCGCGTCATAAAGTGTTTTGCTACGTTCTGCGCATCGCCTGCCAATGTTACGTCTCGTTGCGTATGATCGTTGCGTTCAACGGGTTGTTCGATTGTTGTCACTGGGTGGTGGCAGTCCTTTCTTGTTGTATTTAACTTAAGCCGTAAAGCGTCGCGAAATTGGGTTAAAGATGATCTTAAATGTTAAAGCAGTTTAAGAATGAGAATAAAGGTATGATTTTGGGAACCGGTGCTCTCTTTAAGACGAATTGAACCCGGCAACACCTACGGCCTCGTTCTTCCACTTAAAATAATGGTATCGCCTTGGGTTCAATTCGTCGTAAAGAGAGTACCGGTTCCCAAAATCATACCTTTATTCTCTAAATCTTGTCAAGATTTATACTTTGTTTTCATAGGTAAACATGGCTGTGAATTCCTCGCCAGCTTTAAATAAAATGCCATCCAGTCCAGTGGATGAGAATGGGACCATCAATTGTGACCCTTCACAACCAACAAAGGTATAGTGACTTATTTTATTTTCATTAAAGAAATACATTCTGAAAGGACCAATGCGTCTTACAGTCTAGAAAATATGTTTGGTATCATAACTTTGTAAATATTGTTGTAGGATACGGTACATAATAGTATACATTTCTAGAAAGGAAATGCTTTCAGGAATCCAAATATGCTGCCCTAATCCGGGTCAGAATCCAAGAATCAATTCTTCCAAAGATTCTACTGAACAAATTTGATTTGAACAATACCTAAATTATCCATAAAAAATACTTGAATTGGAAATTTAGTGCTGCCATCCAGGAAGCCCATCGGACAGGCTGGCAGCTTAGACTATTCATAGCAGAACATGTTCATCTTAAATTCAAATAAAATATAATTCAAGGATGTAATGTAAAATGTTAGCACGCAGTGTACACTAGTTGATTGGAATTGGTAGGGAACTGGCGGGTATTTTGAAAGGCAGTCTTAACTTTAGACCCAGGTTAGTCTACGTGAATGGACTTATTTTCTTTAAATACTCTGAAAGTTTAAAATAACAGTGAAAAAAAATCCTTATGGATGGGTCACAACAGCCCATCCTTGTGCACGTCTTCCACTTGTACATAATGGCACACTTAAAGGTTCGTTCATACTATACTGCAACGTGCATTGCGGTAGGTTGCAGTAAGTTGCAGTGCTCGAATACGGTCTCTGTCCAGTATATTGCATGCGGTCCTGCAACCGAGTTAAATTATTTTAACTGAAAAAGGGCTGAAGCAGTTACGGTGTGTGCTGCAGCAAGTGATCGCTATCTATCGGCACTGCACTGCGCAGTGCAGGAGCTATGAAGGAAACTTTAGAGTATGTTGAACGGAAAAAAGGCCCACCTGGTAGGACTAACCCTAGTTTAAACGTGGGTATAAAGTTAGATCCCTTTCAGAATACCAGCCAATATGTCAGACTTCAAAAATGGATTTCAGTTTTAGTAGTGTCACCCCCCCCCCCCCCCCCCTATTGATTTGATAATGTTCAGAAAAACCATCTCTGCTCCCTTTCTGATCATACTCAAATTTATATGCTCCAAAAAAAAGAGTCAATGCTGACAAAGCCGCCTCTGTGGCAGGCCTATGGCATCTAGTCAAAACCACATGGATTTTGCCATAAGAGATCCTTTCAGGGCTGGCAAAAAACCAAGGTAGACTGTATTGAGTGATGAGCTTGTTTAAATTTGATGTTGCGTGCAGTGTGTAAATCCCTGTTTAGCATAGCAAATGTACCCATTTTGAAGAACTGCTACACAAATTTGGCTTGATAGTTCAAAGGAATTTGGCACAGTTGCGTGGACCATGTCTTGTGTATGGAGCAAAATAGTTTGAGATCGGTGTATGACTGCAAAGTGAAACAATGAATTCAGGCTGTTAGCCGCAAAATCGCTCTTTCATTCCGATAGGCCACAAAGAGGGGAAAATTTGAAATTAACTATATGCATGAAAGCTGATAGCATCCCACTGTGCTTGCTAGATGTTAGGGATGTTGATCCTATGAAAGGGAGCACCCTTTATGCCGACTTGGGAGTAAGAGCTTTAGAAAAGAAAAAAAAGGGCGCCACCACTACTTCCACCACCGCGCATATGACACCAACAATGGGGTAAACAGGACAAGGGAGTATGGGAAGGACAAACCAGGAAGTTATAAGACTGTCTTACAGATTTTCTGAAGGAGTAAAGGTGCATTTCCTGATCTAAGCATGTTATATTTGTTTAGGATCACTAGATATCTCAAGAAACGTATATCAAATGTTGTATCGCGCTGACCCATGGGCATCCTGTGGTAATTTTTGTCCGTTTACAGACATACCAAATTCCGGGGGGGGGGGGGAACTTGTATTCAAAGGTGGTATATGAGCTGAACATGGACTTTCAAAATGCACCCTAAACACATATTTCCACCGACTAAAAACACGCTAAAACAAACAAGTAATTTTATCTGTTTATGATGGACCCTCAACAAGTACGCAGTGCATGAATCATAAATTACCCTTTATTATCTTGCTTTGCTTTAGTTTTTTTATTTTATCTCTGGCAATTTTTGATTTTGACCCCTGCTTAGTGAGATATATAACAAGACAATTTCGGGGTTAAGAAAAAAACCTACCTTTTTTCCATATTGTTGACTGTTTTGACACCCTAAACGATGTACGCGCGTGACATCGCCTGCTATGCCCAAATAAAAGACACCATTTTTTACGCGTTTTTGTTCAAGCACATATCCACCTTTGAATATCAAGTGGCCCCCCGGGACAATAATTAAAGTCAGAGTAGATCAAATTTGCATGTAAGATTTATACTCGGGCCAACGCCTGTTCAGAGGATATAAAAAATCTAAATTTCTTTAACAGAAAAATGGGGGACAAGGTGTAGATCACAAAATGACCCTTTTTATAGGTGTATGCTGAATAATAACTAGGCCAAAGTCTCAAGTACTTGGAACTATTAGCTCAATTTACCATGCACAAGACCAATTAAAGGAAAGGAGAGATTTTTTTAGGATATAATCTCTCTCAAATTGCACTTGAGCGGTTGTAGAACACTGCTTAGAACATTTCAAGGTTTATTGGATAAATAAGTAAAAAGGGAACCACACCAAAAACTATGTTTTGCCTGCTATCGTAATCCAATCCCATAGAAAAAGCTTGCAGGCATTGTTAAATTGTTTTAATGATCTTAAAAATGGCAATTTGGCTTATAAGATATGAATCTAATACATTGGTAAGCATTCCAAATATGAACAAAAAAAAGGTTAAAAGGGGGCGCATCTGTCTGGAAAGTTGTTCTTTTGTTTCTTTAAAGAAATCAAATTGTAACTTGTTGGGGGGCTTTGTTTTCGTCTTTGTTCTGGTTGTTCTCTTAACATAATATGTGTTCTTTTCAGCCTGAAAGTGTAAATGATTCCAAACATGACTGGGACAACTCCATCATTAGTGAAATCAGAAGATCATATCCACAATGCCACGTCAGGTAGCTGTAAGCCGACTGCTGGAGATATTTTAATACACAGGTAAAGATATTACATTAAACATTCCTGGGCCGAAGGGGCAGCCCTTAAAAAATGGGTGATTTTGGGTGATGTTTATAATAGGTCTGCATGTCTGTCTAGGGATCAATAATTCTCCAAAGGGTTTGAGTGTGTTTTTGTTGAGGGAATAATTTTGCTCAAATATATTGATATTATCACTAATGACAAATTTGTATTTGAATAAAAATGCCAAGTAAAACAAAAAAAATGAGGTAAATGGGGTCGGAGGAATTTCACTTTTTAGAGTCAATTTTAGAATAAGTGTCATTTTCCATGAAATAAAAGCCACTATCACTTACTAAACGGATTTTTGTATTGTGTATAATATGATATACAGTATATGCAAATTGTAAGAAGTCATTGATGTATTGACTTGAGTTTGATTTTTGTTTTTTATGACTGTATACGGGATGGACATTTAAACACATCTGATAAAAAAAATAAAGGCTAGTAAAAGAAAAACCTACCTTTCCGCACACTTGTGTTGGACCTGTAAGCCAGCTGCACTGCTGAGTGACAACTGAACTGATGGTAATGTCACGGGAAATGCTACTGTTGTTTGGACTGTAACTAGCAATTGAAGCAACCGACATGATTGAGGTATCACGAACATCAGTTGCAATAATGCCAATACAATTAAAATTCGATGTAAACTTCTAATTGTTTGCTTGCCCACGACGTATGAAATCCGCTTCGCAAGCCACGTCAGTCACAGCGATCCAACGTAACGAGCTAATCAATGAATGAACACACTCGCAGAGTCGCAGTCTAAGCTGAGCGAGACTCGGTGACCGGCGAATATTCATCCTACTGACGGCTAGGTCTGGCTCGACGGGGGCAAGGATAATATCAATTGATTTTGCTCAAATGCTAAATTACTGCTCTAAAAAAATCGGCCTCGGCGTCATAGGATTGTCTTGAAAAAGACTGTTTATTATTTCATTTTCATCGCTTCGATTTCACGACGACGCCATTTTATCTACACCTGATCATGCGCCCCCGTCCAGTGTTTCTATTCTATGTTTAGCAAACAGGCGCAATCACTTGTTTGGACTTGTAAAATGCCCATCTTTGCCACTGATTTTCAAGGAACTAGCCCTATAGAGGGTCATTTAGGGGGGTTGGACATCAAAAATTCCTAAAATTCTTTAAAAAAAAAAACAAAAAACCGCAACATTAGGCTTCAAGGGATGATACGGAAGTTTAGTTTTTATGGTGTAAATCGGCCTTGGACCGAGTGAATGCAGGATATTTACGTACGTATTTTCAAATTGGCCGTTTGGACGTTAAAGGGCGCTAATATTGTATAATGACCGTAAACAATAGCTACGGACCCGAATATTCGGGGTCATAGCATTACGTGGTTAACACTGAAATCTGGATTGCATCAAATGGCAAAGGTAAGCCTTATACATTAACAATGACATCTGGATGGCATTCCAATAGCACACGTTCGCCTATCACATGACAATTGGATCTTCTGGATTGCATCAAAGGCACGGTACGCACTATCACATTGACCAATTGCATCTTCTGGATTGCATCAAATGGCACAGGAAGCCTATTCCATTGACAATTGATCTCTGGATTGCATCAAAGGCACAGGTAAGCCTTATCACATTGACAATGACAGCTGGATGCATCAAATAGCACAGGTAAGCATCACATTGACAATGAATATGGATGACCATAAATTGCTAGCCTAGGTAAGCCATACTCACATTGACAATGGCCTTCTGTAGCTGTAAATGACATCTGGATGACATCATAGCATAGGTAAGCCTATTACATTGACAATGGCCTCCTGTAGCGGTAAATGACATCTTCTGGATGACATCAACAAAATAGGTAAGCCGATTTACATTGACAATGGCCTCCTGTAGCTATAAATGACATCTATGGATTGACACCAAAACTGCAAGGTACGCCTGTACATGACATGGCCTCCTGTAGCTTGTAATGACATTTGGGATGCATCAACACATAGGTAAGCCTATACCTTGACGATGGATTTCTGTGCTGAATGACATCTGGATGCATAAATGCATAGGTTAAGCTTATCACATTTTACAAGGACAGGTGGAGCTGTAAAATGACATCTTCGGTGCAATCAAACAGTATCTGGGAAGCTATCCCATTGACAGTGACTCCTTATAGGCGGTAGCTGTAAAAGGACCATCTTTAGAGACATGCAAACAGCATAGGGAGGCTCTCACATTGACAATGCCTCCTGTAGCTGTAAATGACATCTTGTGAATGACATCAACATCATAGGTACGCCATCACATGAAAATGGCCTTCTGTAGCTGTATGTACAATGACATCATCTGGAGGACATCAAACAGCATAAGGTAAGCCTATCACATTGACAATGGCCTCCTGTAGCTGTAAAAATGAATCATCTGAGGCATCAAAACAGCATAGGTAAGCATCTATCACATTGACAATGGCCTTTCTGTGTAGCTGTAAAATGACCATCGGGATGACATCAATAGATAGGTAAGCCTATCAAATTGACAATGGCCTTGGGTAGCTGTAAATGACATTTTGGATGCCATCAAACAGTATCTGGTAAGCCTAATAACATTGGACAAGGGCATCCTGTAGCTGTAAATGACATCTTCTGGATGGCATCAAACAGTATCTGGTAAGCCTATTACATTGACAAGGCCTCCTTAGCTGAAATGACAATACTCTGGGTGACATCAAAACAGTATCTGGTAATAAGCCTATAACATTGACAATGGCCTCCTGTAGCTGTAAATGACAGCTTCTGGAGACACCAAAAAAGCACAGGTATGCCACTGTTGTCACATAGGAAGCATGCTGAATAAAGTATCTATGCACTGATAGAAAGAAATATTTCAATTGCACTTATGTTACAGAGAAGTCAGCATTTTCTATTTGAAGTTGCTTGTTCCAATCCTTTGGACCCCCCCCTCCAATCCATACCCGAAGTAGTCTCAATTTGATATAGGAAGAAAGACAAGGCCAATTTTTCTCACTGTCATCCTGAAAATTCAGTTCCTAATTTCCCGTTTTTCCCTCAAGATAAAAAATTAAGAAACTGCCTTTGTTCAATGGTTAAACTAATCAATATCAGCCCAGTATTGAATAGGGCCTGTAATGTGGCTTATCGCTTCTACTATCAAAACCGCAGGTAGTGTCCACAATACTTGGTGATACGTGTAACATGCAAGTGTCAGCTTCTCATATCAAGTAGAGGAAACATTACACCTAAATCAGAACAAGCACCTTTAAAGGTCCATGGACATGCTTTAACCATACTTATACCACCAAAAAAGGTCTTCTTCCATAAGGGAGGACAAGAGCATTAGTTTTAACCTGGAAATAGCTGCCTAACAAGATGAATTTTTCAGGATAGGTCCAGGAATATCAGTAGAATAACATAACTAAAGTCCCAAAATCCCCCCTGGAGCTCTCTCCAAAAATCCAAGATGGCGTCCAAAATGGCCGCCCTTTTACTATTTTTATCATAACGTTCCAACCAGAAACAAGTGGAAAATCAAAGCAAGTGCTATATATATGTTTTTAAAGGCACAGGGGAATCTATAAGGCATATTTTAGACTTAAAAACTCACAAATATCCTAAACGAAGATGTCGTGCAAATGGCGCCTTTTGATTGTATCTAACTGATACAGTCGCAAGTTAGAAGTACAAATTAAGTGTCTCACACATGTTTTAAGGGCACTAGAATCTATAACAATCATTATTTAGAGTGTCCAAACTCATATAAGCATCAACCAAGATGCTTAAAAACTTGTTCATCTTATATAGGTATCATGAGACAAAACTAGAATAGTTTCCGGTTCCAATAGTTTTCCACGTCATCTGTGCAGTCATCTTCACACTGATGTCCATATGATTTGTCATCAATCTCATTATCATTGACATCTAATAATTTTGGTTGGGCACGTGATGTTGCAAGTTATGACCACAGCATTACTTTACATTGAGGTGTACTCATGGTGTATCCTAAGAATCCAAGATGTTTTCTTGTCAACTGCTACAATCATCATGTTTGAGCAAAGTGTCTGGTGTGAATGATATGTCCTCTTCTAATTTGCACATGTCGCCATACCCTTGTAGTTTGGAGGGCAGAGTCTACACCCATCCATCTTATACCATTAGATAGTGTGGAAACTGTGGTCTGATTTGCCGTTTGTTATTCTATGTGTCGGTATTCATCAGTCATTTAGGAATGCTGCCCCCCCACTCAAGTTTAGGAATGTCATGCATGTATCTAATGTTAATAAAGCTATCCAGTATCTCTTAGATCCTATATCACGCCCATATTACATTTAATAACACTAACCCTTCTGCATTCTGATTTGTTCAAATATGCGTGTAATAGACTATATAGCCTTGGTTCTATTGGTTTAAGTCCAAAATCTCAGTGGAAAGGTCCGTCCTTTAACCAGCTGATAGTTTTCATTTCACCATCGACCAGGTTGATACGGTTTGATTCCACCTGGGACTTTGTAAGACCTCACAGTCACTAGGATGTGGGCTAAGGTTTTTGTGGCTCGACACAATCGCAATTTGAAGAAGTCCTTTGTACGGCCAATGCCATTTCTGAGTCGGTTAAGCTTGACCCATGCTTACCTATCAACGTCGCGGTCCTTAGGGCTTGCTTATGGGCTGTCACAAACTGCTTTAAGGTCTCAAGGTAGAAGGAGGACCAGTGCTCACCATATGTCATCAACCAGATGAATCGGAGGGATAACTGCGACTCGCAGTGTCATGGAGTGGGGTTAGCCCCGGTGGGTAAGCAAAAGTGAGGTGCGGTTGTTAGGCTACCCCCAGATTCATCACCACCTTCTTGCTGCGTCTTGACACCAATAAACTGAAAGTTCCTTCCTAAGTTTAGATGAGCTATGCCGACATAATTGAAGATTATTCTTACACGCCTGTCGCCAAAAGGCACTAATAAGTTTCATGGTCATCATTCAAACCACCAATCTTATTGATTGTACACTGTGACTCTATATTGGGGCAGCGTATTCAGCAATTTTCTTATGCCAACAACCACAGTTGATGTATAAGGTGTCAAAGGATGCGCCCCATCCAGTTCCTGCGAGGCTTTTGACGAATTGGATGAACTGCGTCGTGGCAACGACTGCCTTGTGTGTTGATGGAAAGTAAGGGGCTGCTGTCAATTATGACAGCAAGGTACTTTGGTGTTTGGTCATGTGACAGTTCTTCATCTAGAGTGATGTAAGTTCTCTTTTTGGCGCATTGATTTGCATGGTGAAAAACAGACGTGACTGTCTTGGCTTTGCTGAGTTCAGTGTCATCGGATGAATTGGCTTAACAGTGATTTAGGTCTTTCTGCCACACCATTTCTAACTGCCCTCAGAAGAATAGCAAGCCTTCCAGTGCCGTATCAACTGCGTAGGGATACTGCGAACAATCTCTCTTTGGCACTTTCTGAGCATGTAAATGTTTGAAAAACTTGAATGCCCAGGACAGAACCTTGTGGGACACCATTCCGAAGTTTGCGCTTCTACTGCATTACCCATTGATGTCTACAGGACAAACGATCTGTCTTGGATTACTAGTCATTATGAACTCGACAACGTGACATCAGGAAGGCTTTGAGTAGCTTGACATGAGACGCGGCTGGGAAAAAAACCCCCCTCGATGCCAGACTGTACCATACGCAGCAGTTCTATCTAAAACTGAAGACTAAGTATCCCCTAAGCTCGTCACATTATTTAGAAACTAAATGATTCTAATAGTCTCTTCTAATCTCCGATGGCAAACTGAATTTCATGAATGTTGAAGACGGTTAAAATGGATTGGTGGGACAATATGCACATATCTGTAGTAAATAAATTAGTCGCACCGATACAACCATCATGACATCCGGACCGATGACAATAACTGACCGCTCTTCTGACGCTTCTATGCTAGAGTTTGTTGATACATTAACGTGTCTGTATCATGCTTCCTGCCCCTGCTTTAAGCGGAGATGGAGTCTAAGAGTTGAGAATGATCTGGCTTAATGGTTAAACTGTATACCCCCCTCAGCTATGTGAGTTGGTTTTCCTGGTAGCTGTTAAAAGCCTAAGGGCACTTTAAAAGTTCTCTAATGTGATCTTCTATTCTATGCAACCTATAATGTGTACTCATCAAGAATGCCAAAGAGGGCTGCGCAAGTACGAATGTGAGCACAAGGATATAAAAGGAGAAGAGGCACAGCCGGAAGGTCTAATTCCTTTATTATCGTGCATATGTTTTGTTGCCAAGTAAGACAATCATTAGCTTGATGGAATTACTTTAGATGGGGGTCATGGCTATCTAAGCTGTATTTTTCGAAACCACGTCAAGGAGGAAGACAAACCTCAGTGTGAATTAATTAAAAATTACTAAAATCTCATAACCCTTCCTTGCTTTATAAAAGCTGGCCAAGTCTCTTGAAATGAATAAATATCAACCTCATCTTCTTTTCCCCAATATCGTGACCATGATCCACGAGATTAGGACCATTTTTGGAAAACTGGGCTAAGCAAACACCCATTATTAGGCAGCTTTTCTCACTTATACAAAGTGTTAAAGGTACCAGAAATACATGAAAACCTACTCCAATCTCTTATTGGGACATTCCTTCCACATAACAGGCCAGAAAAAGAAGACACTAAACCAGTGACTCATAGTGCAACTATTGATTTCAGTCAGTGTCATGAATAGATTCCCAACACAACCAGTCCCCTGTTATTTACTCTATTGCTCTCTGAAAAAAATCATAGTGACCCCAAATGATTCATACTCCCCAGATATTGAATGCTTTCTGGTCCCCGTCCTTGTAACTTTGACACAACCCACATCACTCTATTTCCGGGACCTTTTAAAATACGGGAATGTTCATATTTCACATCTCTAATGTCAAAATGAAGCATAGTTAACATGTAGTGCAGGTCATAAGTGCATATTAATTACTATCATCATGCATACGTATATGTGTCACTGCCAATGTGCAATGGCTGCCAAAAGTTGCAGCTGTGATAACGACTCGAAGCCGAGGGATTCCCTGGTCAGCCTGCCACCAGATAAATAGGCAAGAACCCTTAGGAGTTTTGGCCTTTCTAAATATTTTTTTCGATTCCTTTGTATATTACATTATAGTTTTAGGCTCTTTATTTGCATTTCTACTATATTGGTTGTAAAGGTAAGGATAAAAGAGAACAACGGTGTGTCTGTTTTTTTGGTTACTATAGTTTTGGGGCCTCTGAATGCGTGGTATTAGACTTTATGCTTAAAACATACGTATAGACACTATTGTATTTCTAATTGGCATATGAAGTTAGATACATTAGAAATGGCGGCCATTTTGGCACCATTTTGATTTTTGGCGTACTTGTCACTTTGAACTCTCAAATATGACTTCAATGCTTCCTTTGTGGCTGCCTTAAAACATATGTTCGGACACTTTATTTGTATTTCACCTTGTCTGGGTGCAAAGATACGATAAAATTGGGAAATGGCAGCCATTTGGACCCGCCATCATTGAATTTTGAAGAGAGCTCCAGGAGATTTTCGGGACTTTTTAGTATGTTATTCTACTCATATTCCAGACCTATCCCGGAAAAAATTCCTTTGTCTATGACTATTTCCAGTTTAGCGTAGATGACCGAATGCTCTTGGACAATGTGTTGGTATCAATGTAAAAATCTGCATGAAGCATTAGTTGGAGAACCGTATATTGATAAAAATTGGACTAAATATCATGTTTTTCAATCTTTTCAAAATGAAATTCCAAAACCAAGTGATTTCGCGCTGGCAGCGATGACCCGGAAGTGACGCCAGAGTAACAAATACGCGATATGCGTAACACGTCATGATCGTCGTCGGGCAAACGACGTGCGCGTAAGCCCAGTTTTCTGCATCGTACACAGTTGACTTTCTAGCGGTATATGCGTCGTACGTGTTGTATCATAGGGCATAAATTTTCTGATTTGGTGCTTAAAATTACGACAATAGGCCTAAGTGCTGTATGTCGTCGGTGCCCATGCGGCGACCGTACGACAAGGAGATCAGAACAGACTAGCTTATTCAAGTTCCCAGAATAAGAAACCGACAAGGATATCTGGAGTGTGCGGTGCGTTAGCCCACGTGTGAGCTTGTTACTCTGACGTCATTAACTGGGTCAAAATCAACTCCAGCATCTTGATACGAGTTCGCGAAAAAAGGAGAAGGCCCGGTCAGATTGGGTATATTTATCCTTGAATTTAACACTTTCCCGATGTTCACAAATATCTGCTGTGGCGATATGATCAGGGGGATTACTGTTGAGGTACGAAAAGGAAGGAAATTAAGAATGTCTACTCAGCCGTGGTCCATGGACCTTTAATACATACATTTGGTAATTATTCTCAATTAGCAAAACAAACCAAAAAACAGTTGTTAATTTTCTGGAAATGTATGTCCCAATGTCTCTTTAAACTTTGGCCCATATGAAGTGTAACAAGAAAATACTACTTCTAGAATTGGTAATACTTTTCTCAACTCCATTGCCTTTTGTGGTCTGTAAGACTGACGGCACATGGGATTGCAGTGTGTGTGTGGTCTGTGTTATGACCTCTAGATTTCAGGTTTCAGATGTGTAAGTGGCATGATGCCTAACTTTACACACATCCTGATACTTTTGAAGATGTTGTAAAGTTAGGCATCGCAAAAGGTCGGTGTACTGTGGTTAAAGATGTTAACCTAAATATAATTGCCCCCAGGGTTCGCCAGTTTTCTTCCAAAGGTGGAAAAAACCGCGGTTTTCTCCGCGGTTTTTTCCACTGGGAAGAACGGGTTTCTTCCAGTTTCTTCACGAAAGCGGAAGAAACTTAAAAAAAGTAATTTAAAGTCATACACTATACTTTGTCATACCTACAGGACAAAAATTATTCGGCTTTGGTTTAGCCGCGGTGAAAGTAAATCTGTTTTACGCGAGCGGTCTTCACGGGCGTGCGCCTCGCGAACATCACGCAATGCGGGGTCTGCTGCGGGGGTGTTGCTTGCGGTTGCGCCCGCGTTGTTCTATATCAATTCGCAGTGTGAGGAGTCTTGCCAAATTTTGGTGATGAAGGAGTATAGTTCCATCGTTGCATCGGCTTGCTGAAGGTGCTAAAATATCTGCTAACAATAAGTTCCATGCTTATTTTGTAACCCATGTATTACTATCATATATATATATATATATATATATATATATATTTTAAATTGCGATACTTGTATGGCTTTACATCCACGACACCACATCACTCCACACAGAACATTTTAATAACACACAAACGCGCTCGCACACACCCACACAACACAATGCGGGCGCGCGAGCTTTCACACACATTCAGAATACTAACCAGCCAGTAAATACTGTGGGATTAATAATTACTGGGACAGGAGATACGCACCACCTCATGGTGGGCGCAATAGCTGCGCGGTCGTCGGCGCGTTCTTCGACCGGTTGCGAGTCGTGAAATGAGGTCCGGTGTTCACCCTGGATCCGCAGTCCACGTTCGCGTGTTCGATTCTGTCCAACAGATTATTAATCGGACTGTAAATTTAATTTTGATCAAGGCCTTTATACTATGTCCTATATTACACTGGTGGTATACTGTTACTCTTTTCAATATTGTATTATAATAATTGTACTGTACTCGGACTCATATCAGTGCTCATTAACCTCTATACAATCACTAGTTTTTGCTGCAATAGTCACTATTTTCATTCATGCGGTTTGCCATTTAAAAACTATATATAACCATGTTAAACTTGATAAAATTGTATTCATTTTGTATATTATGATGTTGTATGCCATATATAACATACCTGTATGCATATATCACAAATTTATTACGTGTATCATAAGCACATTGAAGGCTTTTTCATATAATCACTTGTTTTGTTCAGATATATGCTTGTCTTTTGATTTCCCCGGCAATCTGCATTTTTAATATATGTATGTACACAGTCCTTGTGTATTATGTTATTTTGCAATACTTTAAAGATTTACATCAATCACAATACCTACATATACTCTATCACATATACACAAACACACAATAATGCTCACATACACATATTCCATGTAACGTACCCACTGTACCCGGCCTTATGTGCTGAGCCATTTTACTCTGTACATGTACTTAGTATTCCAATTTGTTTGGACCCTATCTTCAATCAGTTTCACTTCATACAGTATTGGCGGTTTTATTTAAATTGCTCATTGGTTTCAAATCCCAAATTAGTTAAGTAGATCGTTCCAATGTTTTTTGTCTCCCTTACCCTACCCCTTGTATGTGTTACATGTGTGTTTGGTATTATCTCACTGTTACCCGTTTTCCTCGTAAGCCTTTTTTTTCTCCTGCATTTGTCATCTTACTTCATTTCACTTCTGTCTCTCTCACCAACCCCTGTTCGCTTTACTTACCTTGAACTATTAATTTCGTATGCCGGCCCTGCCAATATCACGAACTACCATTAAACAACAGATTCATGATAAGACTTTAGCGCATAACTCATGAATATTTCCCCGACCACCAAATTTGAACATCATCAAACTTAACTCCCCTGCATCAACCCGTATCACAGACCATATCAGCTCAAACATGTGACACCCACCTTCCACCACACCAACAAAGAGTTCTGGTTCTGACTCCACTATCACAACGAAGATAGTTTCAACCACAACTAATAAACCATTATGCGACGATCATTTTCCATATCCATTTCAACTGCCGCAGTATCACAAAACATATGAAGAAATCACCAACTAGCCTTGATCACCTAACCACTCATTCTCCGTCTTAGCTTTTTCAGAAACATGGATCACTGACACCAAGTCACCCAAAATCAATGGCTACACGTAAATTCCAGGACCGGCCTCACTGAAGAGAGGAAGGGGAGTGAGTTAATGCTCTTTAACATAAAAAATCACTCTCACATAAATCTTGACACGACAACAGGCAGGACCAGAATTTGACTCACTTTTCATTGATCTCACCATCAACACCAACAATCGACCCAAACACAAACGGTCGGACGTTATTTATAGACGGCTAGGAAAACACAATACCAAATTTTAACAAACAGATACGAGCAGCTTCTCAATTACTAAATAAACCAAACAGTGTGTCTATATGTCGGGACTTTAATATCAACTCTTAAATATTCTACTCCTCACACATTAATGACTTTATTAAACACATCGCTTGCAAACTCTTATATTCCCAAAATTATATAGAACCACCAACCACGCCTTAACGCAGAACACAGCTACAACTCATTTGACAACATTATCCCCAACTCCACTGACAAAGACTCCACGCCAGGGCTATTGTCACTGACATACAGATCATTCCACTCTTCGTTATTACACACTCATAGCACAAGCACGACACAAAAAAAACAATCACCAAACGGGACTACAGAGATCACAATACGCAACCTTTAACCGCAGAATCAAACACTGAATCATGGAAAATATACTCACAAAAATGACACTAATACTGCATACAGGCAACTTTAATAATAAATTATACCAAACATTACAACGATTCATTCCCTTACAAAAGAACAAATAAGACCCTAAAAAACCTTAATCGCAAGCAACCTTGGATTGACAACAAGCCATTCCAAGTCAATCAAACATAAGCACAAGCCTCTATAAAAATATCATGAAGAAAACTAACACCAGCAACCAACAGAAATACAAACAATACAAAACAATTAACTCACCCGATCCGTTCGCAACGAAAAAACAAACACAGAACAAAAAAGACATTCAAAAATGATTTACCAAAACCTGGACATTCCTCAACAAAATTCTAGGCAGGAAAGTATCTACTAAACCAATCCCCGATTCTTTCACTCATAAAATAAACAAAAACTGACCCGTGGTAATAGCTAACGCATTCAACAATCACTTCACTAATTCTGGGCAAAAAAAATTGGCTAACAAAATTCCACCTTCCAATACCCATTTATTAAACACATTCCAAAACCACACCCACCTCAATTTTCCTCAACCCAGATACTGTAGATGAAATGCACAAACTTCGCCAACCTCATAAAACCTGGGAAAAGTGCACGGTACCGACAAGATAGACCCTGGGATTGCTAATCAATCATTATGATAACATCATACCGCCTCTTTGCACATATTTAATCAATCACTTCTCACAGGAATTTTTCCAGATCAACCTCAAAATCAGCCAAAGTCATTCCATTTATTTACAAAAGCAAAGATGCCATGAAATTGCTAATACAGACCCATTCTGTCTTACACTTTATCAAAAACACTTGAAAAAATCAGACACAGTCTCTTTCTACATTTCTCAATAAGCACAAATTATTGTCGACGAACAATACGGCCTTTAGGCCAAACGCCGGCCGACATGGCACTCTTGAACTAACAACCAACTAACCTTGCACACAAATAACTCCACACCATGGGTTTCTGGACCTCTCGAAGGCATTCGACACCATTGACCACGACATTCTTCTCACAAGCTTTATCATGACGGTGTCCGTGGTGTAGCCTTGAGTGATTCAGGAGTTACCTAACTAACCGCTCACAATCAGTCTGTGTACATTCCACCGCATCATCTTAAACCTATCACAGTTTGCGTCCCGCAAGGCTCAATCCTTGGACCCTTACATTTTCATTCATTTACAGAACGACATCGCAAAACTTCCAGCACACTAAAATCATTTTATTTGCTGATGACACCAACATTTTTCTCTCAGACAGTAATCTTAGTGCACTTTTTCAATAACATGAATCACGAACTCGCAAAAATCACAGAATGGTTTCGGGCTAACAACTTTCTCTCAATGTTTCCAAAACTAACTACCTGCTTTTCTTACGCACAACACAAATCACAATATGAAATATAACCATTGATAATCAGACAATTTCCCCGGTAACCTAACTAATTCATTGGCATCATAATCGACGACAAACTAACGTGGAAGGAGCATATAACTCTATCACGACCAAAGCCTACTTCCGCAAATAGGTACAATCACAGAGTTAAAAATCACCTTCCAGAATCACCTTAAAATCACTATATAAACACATAGTTCTCCCGTACATTAGCTACTGTAACATTATTTGGGCCTCCAACTATCATTCACGACTCGTCAAACTCAAAATTCACAGAAATGGGCCATCCGCACTATCACAAATCACCTCCAGACTAACACTCGACATTTTTATTTCACTCGCGGAAAACACTTAAATTAGAGGACCTGCACCCGACGTAAAAAACAGCGCTCTTAATGTTTGACTATCCAACAATCACCTTCCTCCGAACTTCAATAATTACTACCCACAAATAGAAAAATCCACCGCTATAACACTAGACAAGCCGACACACTTCATCTTCCCCTCCCTAAATCTTCGTCTGAAAAAACACTTATTCCGTACCACGGCGCAAACTCTGGAATGGTTCCCAGAATCTATCAAAGCAATTGCAAACAAAAAATACGTTTTAAATCTCAACTAAAAAAACATTTAACAATCAGTAATTTTACAATGATACTCCCTCATCTTTGCTTCCCCATCACTTTTTCTACCTTCCACCTCATTTCTCCTCTTAACCCCCCCAACTTATACTACGTGTAAAATAACACAGCAAGACATGTTGTTCAGTCTGTCCGCCTTCTTTCCCGTATCCGTATTCCTAAAATTGTTTGTTTTTTTTGTCACAGATATATAGTTTATTATGTTTTTGTTACACGCTTACACACCCCAAACACATACACACAAACACACCCACAAACACCACCACACACACAAACATAAATTTTTTTTGAAATGAAATAGTATATATCAAAACCCTTGTAGTTAATTATGTGACTAGTGCGTATAACTTTTCTTTCTTGTATTTCATAGGGCCAGCAATACTTAAAGCCCCACGGGGTTTGTCCATTGCAGGTACTATATCATATCGCTCATCTATTCCATAATAATAAGTTTTCACTTGTTACATCTCTTGTACTATTATATAATTCAGTATACAACTTTTGGTTGATAATGAGATGTTATGCTAAATAAAACGAATCTTTGAATCTTGAAATCTTGATTTTCTATTTTAAAGCCCATGACTTACAGTTATGGGTTTTATATTATACAGTGAATGAACTTATAGTGAAATATTTAAATAAACCTCAGGGGACCCCCCTACCTACCCAATGCATGCATATTAAACTCACATTGATCACAAGGTCTAAATATAAAAAATTTACTGGAAGGAAAACTGATTAGACACTTATCACACCAGCAAGGCCAAGCAGAGACTCCTTGTAAAGACTTGAACATCTTCAATTTCTTAAAAGTCTCCATAACTCAGGTTCTCCCCACTAAGCAATACAAAGTTAGATATATATTATACACAACATTTAAAACAAAAGAACAATAATGGTTGCTACTTTTTTGATTTGTGTTTTAAAATTAACAAATTGGCCATACAGATTTTAAAAGCTTTTTCATTGTTGCATCTACAATTACAATTGTGATAGTATAAATATGCACATGGAAAGATTTGGAAAATGGGTTACAATTATCTGAATTGATTGCAAGACAAAACAAAATTGTGAACAAATTTACTCTATACATGCTATATAAACTTGTAAATTAATTTTGAAAAAAAAAGATTGTCTGTAAAGTAACTAAAGTAACCTTGATGATTTGAAATGCAAAGCAGATGAATATGGTGTAATTTAGTTTTTTGTTCATAATACATTTCTTTATTCTTCCAGTTTCTTCCAATTTCTTCCAGTTTCTTCCGGAAGAAACTGGAAGAAACACCTTTTTTCCAGTTTCTTCCATTCTTCCGAAAGAAATAGGTTTCTTCCGGAAGTTTCCGAACCCTGATTGCCCCTGCAGGTGGTCCTTGGGTAGTGCCCCACAAGTCATTCCTCTCAAGAGACTAGTGGGTCAAAGGTCATCTAGAGGTCAGAGGTCATAGCCAAACAATGGTCAGAATTATAAAATTGCTTGGTATATTCACATATGTCGATCAGTTTTCATGACACTTGGATACAATGGTCCTTAGGTAGTGTCCCACACATTGGTAACCTCATGTGACCATGCCCCTATTCACAAACCGCAACGGCAGATGACGCATGCGTTCGGTGAATGCTGTATTTTTAATTTTTACTTTACCTTTTCTTCATTACAGATGCTTTTGCCTGCCTTGCTGATGAAATCTTACTACACATATTTAAATGGTTGCCATTGACAACATTGACTCATTGTGCAAGAGTGTGCAAACGATGGAATGTATTAGTGTAAGTTTGAAACAATTCCTGAATAAAAGAAGAAACTTGTTTATGAACTCAGTTTGGAAGAACTTAAAAACTTGCCTATCCATCGCCAGTTTATTAACAGCATTTTCACTGTATTAAATTTACGAAAGTGGTCTGATTTGCTTGAAGAACAGCATGATTCCTAGTTCCAGGAGCTATGGTGTGTATTGTGATGTTGTGTTTCATGCAGCTTCTCAGCTCTCGATCTTGTACCAAACTCAAACATGTTATTCACCCATAAATGATACTGCATCACCCTTTATTTCCTAAAAAACATTTCCCCTGTTTCTCAATCTTATAGGACTACACCAGAATACAAGTTAGCCGCAGAATCACGCAAATGTATTACATGTGCTTTTACGATAAGCGAAACACAAATAATGTTAGAAATATTTAATGCATCAGTTGAATATTATATTCACCATCCCTGTTGTAACATTTTTGTATTGCTTTCTTTTTTACTTAATAGATATGATGAAACATTGTGGCATCATATTAATTTGTCATCAAGGATATTTGCACCAGGAATTCTTGGAAACATCTTGAGAAGAAACCCAGTAGCAGTGGTAAGTTGTCAAAGAAGCAAAATTTGAAGAACCTTTTTTTGTGTTTCCTCCAAGTAAAGCAAGAAAGTCTGATAAGAAAGGTGGAAAGAAACGGTAATTTGAATTCAATAGCTAGGAACTAGTGTGTGAAGTAACAATAGTAGTATACTTTGAATACCACCAAATAGGCGGAAATTATTCGGTTGTTATCGTTCCGCGCGTAAAAGTAAACCATATGTACTCGAGCGTTTGCAAAGAATCACGCATGCCACGCATAATACACACAGCGTCTCTTGCGTTGTCTCGCGCCTACATTATTCTAATATCAGTTTGCACTGTTATGAGGCCCGCCTCTTTGGTGGTGATCAAAGTATAGTAGTAAAATCAAAGTTTTAAATCTGGTTTTGTCCCCACTAATGGGAGGCCGGATTCACCTCACATTGATAGCAAAACTGCTGTGTGAGGATTTATTGGAGCAAAAGATAAATAGATAATGGACCTAATGCCCTTCCTGATGTCAATGTGCTGGATGGCCGCCATTAGCTCTTCAGAGCCGACGCCCTTGTAGGTAGATCTTCTTTTTAGTTCTACCAGAGTAACCAACTACCCTCCTCATCGGATTTCTTAGAAACCCGATGGGGGAGACGGTTTAGCCGCTGAAAACCCAGCCCTTGCGACAGGTAGTACTGTTTACCTGGTCAGTGTTTTGTGGCTATCTTTTGCCAGACATATTGACCGGACTATATGGAGAGGTATTATCGCATAATTCTGTTTCATCTAGACTAATTCAGCATAGGAAGGTTTCAAACTTTAAGGCTGGTACTGTTTTCTCAAAGGGAGTCTAGACCTGGGTTTAAACCAGGGTTAGTCCAGACGTGGGTTTAAACCAGGGTTAATCCATCGTGGATAGACTTTTTTTTTTCTTTTTTGCTAAGTGTGATGTAATAGTGAGAAATTATCTCATGGATAGGTAGTTCCAACATTTTTGCTCTACTCACATTGAAATAATCGTTTTCCCATATTTGTTAAGGTATTTGTTAATTTGAAGATAGGCGTTCCAAAATTTGGGTTTGTCCGAAAATTGTGGGCACCATTCCCACAAATCTCTGAATATCACTTTTCAGTAAATATATAGATAGCCATGCGAAAAAAAGCAAGTTTGTCTCAGAAGAAAAAGCAAAATGTGCTTTTTTGTGGGATATTTTTTGTGGGCCGCCAGCTATAGCTGGCAGGACCACTTAGCAATCCGTTGTGCGTGTGTATGTATGTGTGGATGTGTGTATGTATGTGTGTGTCACAAATTGTTAAGTTTTTCTTTAAATTGACCTCAATTGAAAAGTTTAACTTCAATTGGAACCAAACTTCTGTCATAGGTGCACAATGGGATCCCTCATATGTTGATGAGGTCAAAGGTCATGTTGAAAGGTCAAAGGTCATGTGAGGTCAAGTTGAAAAATGGGCTTAAAATGTAAAATTGATCTAAATTGAAAACTTGAAGTTCAATTGGAACCAAACTTTTGTCATAGGTGCACCATGCGATCCCTCATATGTTGATGAGATCAAAGGTCACGTGCCAGGGTCAAAGGTCATGGGGCGGCCCACAGCTTATATTCTTTGAATATAGCGAGCGCGAGAACCGTGAAATTCTAGTTTTTTTTGTAAAAGTTCCATTTCCCCCCTTTTGAAGTTCTACATGTAACAAAAATCATTTAAAAAAAAATGCACTAAAAGACCAATTTTAAACAAAATGCACGCGGTCTTTTGAGACAAACTTGTTTTTTTTTTCTTGGCCTAACAAGATACTGTACTTTTTCATTTTAATCAGAACGATTCAAATCATCATATTGAAACTGTAGACATGCATTACTATAATCCGTTTTATTCAAGATTAAAATCGTAAGTTTTTATTTATATTATTTCAGGAAACAATCCATTACAACCAAAGTGCAATATTTAGATTTGACTGCATGTGACACCTCACCAAGTGCCCTTTGTGAAATCATTGACTCTTTTGTGGTCCGCTCCGCAAGCTAAGCCTTGAAAGCTGTATGGTTATGTTAGCGTTATGATTAGCGTAGGTCAGAGGGCGCACGAAATGGAAGAAAATCAACTTAAGCAGTGTGAAGGGACTTCATTGAATATGGATTGATGCAGCTTTTACAGACATGGGCCAAAGGTAAGTTGGCTTAATTTGCAAAAGTGTAATAAATTTCTTCATCAAATCATCAGAAAAAGTTATAGGGGTCATTCCGTGTAAATCAACCAGAGGTCAGTTCCCAGGGACCCTCTCACGTTTTCATGAAATTCTGTCAAAATGTTTTACTGGTGCCAAAACGAGCAATGCCAAAAAGTAAATTTTGTACTCCATGGCGGTTTCAGCCGATATGACCTCTTGAAATTGCTCCGAACATCCCTTTTTGCCATCCAGAGTCACGAAAATGTGCAATTGTGATTTTTTACAGATTGCATGTGCAAAATGGTACCGGTAAAAGTTTTGGTTTTCTTAACTTAACTGGTGCCAAAGATTCAGAAACTGGCTTCAAATAAGAGATATCTCCCCTACTTTCAAGTTACTTTGCACCCAAATTGCTCTTTATTCAAACGCAAGTGATTTTTGGGTGCAAATAACTTGAAAAGTAAGGGAGGTATTATATTAATTTGAAACCAGATTCTGAATCTTGGCAAAGTTAAGTTAGGAAACAAATTTTGTAGCTTTACAAGGCTACAATTGGTAGATTATGCACATGCAAAAGGTCTGTAAAAAATAACATCAATTGACACTCTTATGATTCTGCGATGGCAAAAAGGGGTGTTCAGAGCAAAAAAAGATAATGATATCTTTGATATATTTCACTGTTGTAAAATATTATGATCATCTTTGCAGGCAAATTTTCTTAATACTAAATGCCATGAGCAAATACCTCTAAAAATATTATTTACATTTTAGGAAAAGTAGAAAAGTTGGGCAAGGTTCAGACAAGTGTTATTAAAATTGGGGTTATGTAATTGGGGAAGCTAAACAAGTATTGAGGCCTGACTTGATTACTTAGTAAGACATTAGATGTAATTTAATGGGAAATTTTAGATTTGTAGCCATAAATTACAAAATTCTGGACATGTAAAAAAAAAAAAAGTTTTTATTTTAATTATTTTTTAAATTCTGAGAAACCAATTTTTTTAGAGAAGGGTCTTGTGCCCCAAAATCATGTAAGAAAATGCGTTCCCTAGAGCTTCACTGGATTTGGCCTTGACGGTAAAATTTTGATTTCAGAAAATGGATAACTCCGGTGTGTCTTGGGTAAGGATATTCATGAGTTAGACTAAGCCTTTTGTACGGAATAAAGACTTTTTTACGGAATAAAGCTGTACAATACTTGTAATCATTTGTTTCCTTTTATAATAATTTCGTGCGGGGCTAATTCTGTGAAGTTTACCATGAAGAATGAACCCTAACTCCTCTGTTACGTCTCTGATAAGTGTTGGTTGTGTGTTTCAGTGATGTCTATTCAAATTTACGGAATAAAGCTTTTTTACGGAATAAAGCTGTACAATACTTGTAATCCTTTGATCCTTTTATAGAAGATTTCGTGCGAGGCTAATTCTGTGAAGTCTTACATGAAGAATGAACCCTAACTCCTCTGTTACGTCTCTGATAAGTGTTGGTTGTGTGTTTCAGTGAGCTCTATTCAAGAGTGTCAATGTTCACGTTTCTATTTCAGTTTGACTTCACTTAATCTTGGATGGACATCGCTCAGTCAACAAGCACTAGAAACACTAATGGTATCAGTCCCACCCAAACTAGAAAAGCTCAACCTGAGTGGATGTAGACAAACTATTGAAGATGCAGGTAAGGGTATAAAAAAAAGAGGACTCTGGAATTTTGTACCTGCTTTAAATTGTGTGCTGTATAATGTTAGTTTGATGTCTTTACAAGTCACAGGTGAAGATAAGTGGAAACAAAGTCTGCCCCTTGCTACTTTGAAAAGAGTGGATCAAGGAGGTATTGAGTGGACTAAGCTAGCTGGTGCTGTGAGAATTGAACTGTTAGTCACATACAATAATTTGGTCATAACAACAACAAAAATCTGGAAAAAAAATCTCCAGAAGACTTTGTTAGACCTGAGAAAAAGGCCACCAAAATTGCTACACTAATTGTGGTATTATGAAAAAGCTCACTTTTAGGCCAACTCGTAAAAACTTTGAGAGCCCATAACTTCAAAACGGAATGGAATTTGAATTTTTCCTTTTGACCTCCTCTGAAGCACCATAAACTATACCTTTGACTGCAATAATTTTCTGAAAGGCTGAGATAAGTAAGAAAAAAACATTTATTATTACATGTTTTCTTTTGTCCCTTTTTTAACAGTTGTAGAGCAGATCTTGTACAGATGTCCCAACTTACGAGAACTAGACGTGAGCGATACTACATCGCTAACTGAGGCCATATTCGTAGCATTGCTTGACCATGGTAAAATACAGCATCTCGCAATAAACAGAGTCTACAGTCTTCATTACACTACTTTTGGGTAAGCTCTCGGTAATTAGTCAAAATAATGAAAGGAAAAAAAGATTTGTATTTGAAGAAAATGGAAAACCCAAGCAAAATGTTGTTTACTTTTTCAAGGCCTGTATGCGAAATGCAGATTTTTTAAAATGCATTTTAGTGTTTTTCTTGGGTACTTAATTGCTGGATTTGCTCACTTTTTTCACTGATGACTAAGAAAAAGACTTCAAAACCTGAAAAAAAAATAAAGAAGACTACTAGAATGGAAATTTTGAAATCAGAGCAAGCAGTCTCCTGAGACAAACCTTTTTCTTATGTATCATGTTTTTCAAGCAACAAATTTGTTTAATTTTGTTTCATTTAAAACTTAAATCATTTAGTATCAGAGACTTTGCATTCCCATGATGTCTGTTAAACAATTTAGTAAAAGTAAAGACAAAGCTTTAAATCCGGTTTTGTCCACGCTAATGAGGGTGGCCGGATTCACCTCACTTTCACAGCATTATTGCTGTGTGAGGATTTTTTGGAGCAAAGATTAATTGACTAAATGCCCTTCTGACGTCAATGTGCTGGATGGCCGCCATTAGCTCTCCATTTGTTAATGACATCAAAACACCAGAATCAACAGAAATTTTGGAAATAACATTTTCTTGGGAATATTTAGTAAGCCATAAGCCTTCCAACCCGCACTAGGCCCGCGTGGAAGGGTAGGCCTTTATTAGAGGTGGGCTATAGAGGGTCATATTTGGGTCATAGTTTCAGATCACTTCGAACACAGGCTAAAATGATGACTTTATTGATGCTTATCCCATTTTCGAAGAAAAAAATTAAAAAATGCGAAAACCAGGGTGCCCCAACGAAAAATCCACAATGGCCGCCAAATTGGCAAAAAATCATATTTTTGATCATAACTTGATAAGCTTTTGTTTTATCACCTTCATTTTTGTGGCAATACCAATGTTTTGGCCTGCAAGGAATCATTCTATGCAATTTCTATCTCGCCACGACTTTTCATTTTATCGATATGGCAGTTTTCGCCTAAAATTGGACTGCGAGGGCGCTTTCCCAAAAAATACATATCGTATGAACAATTTTAAATTTTAACTGGTGGGCCATTATCAGAATTGTTGATGCATCATTTTCCGAAGATTAGAGCTGTGTAACACTTACCATTTTCCCATGGCATTAATTTAAAATTTGACAAAAACACTCCCACTTTCTTACGTGTGGGTTTCAATGGAGGGCATTTTTATGACATTAAAAAGCCTACAATTGTAAAACCGCAAACACCACGCAAGTCAAATTTTCAGCATGTGTTCATAATAAAACTCAATAAACTTTTTGAATGTTAAAATCACCATATCAATTGGATGCGCATTTTATGGGAAAGCGCCCTCAGAGGTCAATTTTAAGCAAAAATGGCATTTTCAAGAAAACGAAAGGCTATGGTGGGATGAAGTTGCATAGCATGATTCCTAATACCCCAAAACATGGGTATTGCCACCAAAATTAAGCAAATTGAACAAAAAATAATTGAGTTATGGTCAAAAACAATTTGGCGGCCATTTTGGATTTTTCGATGGGGCACCTTGGTTTTCGCACTTTTTCATTTTTTTCTTTGAAAGTGGGATCAGGGTGATTAAAGTCATCAAATGAGCCTGTGTTCGAAGTGATCTGAAACATTGACCTTCTATAGCCCACATCTACCTTAATCCAACATGGTAACATTTTTAGGCTTTGGACTGAAAGAGCTGATGATGAATGAATGAAGCAAAAAATAAGGTGCTAATTAGATCACGAAATGTACCTTTAGTTACTAAAGCCCAGACTGCATTTAATTCTTCTTTTTTGTTTGTTTTTGTTCATATGCATTCACAGCACCCTTGCCAGGTTAAAGTCATTGAAAGCCTTGGAAGTATTTGGACTTATCCCTGATGACGTCTATGATTCCGTCAAGAAGCAATTCCCAGATGTGTTTTTCAACATGCATCCATTTTCCGCCATAGCAAGACCGACAGTAAAGAGAAAAAATTACATATGGGGAATCAAGTGTCATGATTAAGGTGTAGCAGAGATGGTTTCTTGCTTTGGATAAGCCTTGACAAGTGACAAGAAAGTAACAAAGTCAAGTGGGAATCAAGTGTCAAGAGTACGATGTAGCAGAGATTGTTTATGCTTCAGATCAACTTTGACATATAAGATCAACAATAAAGAAGAGAAAAAGTTTTATGGGATCAAGGTGTTTTAAGACCAGAGCCATAAAACAGGTGTACAAGGAGACATGCCCATGAACACCAGAAAGGAGAGCAATTTAGTGAAATATTGGGAGGGGGGCAAAACAACCCAAAATTAGGCGATTTTTTGCCCCAAATCGCTGATTTTTGCCAAAAATATGTCATTTTTCTTGGGGGGGGGGGCAGACTGGGTGAACAAGAAAAAAAATTGGGGAAATTGAATTGGGCAGCTAAAATGGGGTAGCCGTTGCATTTGTGCAAGATTTTAAATGTTAATTTGAAAATGTCTACCTAGGCAAAATACATTCAGAATAAAGCTTTTGATGAGTACTTTAAAATGGTACCTTAAGTTTTGTGATAGCACATTGGGTTCTTGAATTATGGGATTTTAGTGAAACATTGGCTTGGGGGAGCCGAGGAACTGATATGGTGGCATCGATATTTTAAAAAAATTTAAAGATTAACCGATCCAGGGTTTTCCTCTGCCGATCCGATGATTTGCCTCATATATTAAAAATGGACGAACCCTAGTGAGTACTAGTAGGAATTGCACTGATGGTTCAAATTTTTAAACCTAGGAATTGGTGACGATGATCATACTAAAATCTGTGTGGTTCACATTGCTACAAGTTCCAATGAGGAATTTCGGGATAAGGTGACGAAAAAAGAAAACCCTGTTTTACGGGCGAGCGGACCTTTCGAGTAGGGTCGGTCGGTCAGGCGACTTTTTTTTTTTTTTTCTTTTTTTCTTTTTGGCCCAAAATAGCCCCAAAAGAGAAAAAATTAAAAATTTTTACAAACCAATTTTTTTTTTAAAATGCCAAAATTGATAAAATTGATTTTACATGATTTTTGGAAAAACTAAAAAAAAAAAAAAATCTGTAAAACTGAAAAATCAGGGTCGGTCGGGCCCGTAAAAACAGGGTTTTTAATTTTCGTCGCCGAAGGTTAAATTAACTTTTTTAGCAACTCTTGTCTTGTTTCTACTTTAAAACGGGTAAAATATGCATTATACTTTGTCCCTTCTTTCATGCAATACATTGGCTGAGATTCGGCAGGCTCACACATTTTTGCCGATCCAATTTTTTGCAGATTTTTGCAAAATCGGCCTCCGATCCGATGTCCAATACAAAAATCGGTTAATATCTAAAAAATTAACAATGTAAAAATGAAATAAAATCTTGCAAGAAAAATATTTCCTAACATTTCACATATTTTACATGTTTGAAAGATTACATAAATATAAAATAGTGGAATGAAAACATAAATTTGCATTCTTAAATGAAATATTAAATATTCACGGATTAATCAAAATTCTTCCTGTTGTGCGAAAATTGTCTCTAAAATCATCATTGACCAAAAGTGACAAATTTGGCTAATTAAATTGATTTGTAACATGTAAATGATTATAGAAAATATTAATTTTAACACATAGATTTGTCTTGAAAGGAAAAAAAAATTGAGCCCATTTTAAAAACACTATCAGGGATTTATCCAAAAGAGTCAAAATATTTGAAATTTGCAGGAATAGCTTAAAGGTGAAGGATAAGCCTGTGGAAATCCCATAAGTTACTTTTCCAACTGAAGAATTGACAGGATAGGAAGAAAACGGCAGTGTTCAAAGATGCGAATCTCCATTCAATGACGTGTTGTAGGAAGTGTCCGTACGGACATTAATGACTGAAATATCCGATTTTGTCATTATTAGGTTGCTTATGGGGTATGTAGGGTATGTTAGGATACCTATACTTGTTACAGACATGCAAAAATCTGATTTTTGATGACTTTTATTTTCTGATTTAGCAAATCACTGATAGTGCATTAAGTATGTCGCAAAGATCCTTGCACATAAAAAACTGTAGCAGGTATATAAAGTGTATATTTTCTAAAAGCCCTTGAAGCTTGAGAATTCAATATTAGTTTCTGTTTGGACAAGGGTGTGATGATAAAGAACTATTGTGTCCAACACAAATAATTGGTGTTTGACTTGCCTGACACCCTATGCACTTCACCTTACCTTGAAAACAATCTCATTTTAAGAATCTTTCAAACTTCAGAATAATGTACATACTTTTCTTATGGTAGATAGTAGGTGAATAAACTTTTAATTCATCCAAATCCAAATGATGCGTTTCAGAGAAATATTTGTGACAAATGTTAGCAACCAGTAATCTAGCAGTCCAACACACAACATGTGCCTACTCTGAATTGCCTAACAGGCTTAATGGTGTAGGCCGAGGGTGGTTTTTGAATCATTCACCACAGTGCATTGCAATGTGCAATATACTGTAGTTACTGTACTAAACATATGTCAGTACTTAGGCATAAAAGTGTTCAAGATTTTAAGAACCACAAGACATTTTACAAACACACAAAAAACTTTCCCTGAAGTAACTATAGGCACCTAGTTGGCTAAATGAGTGCAAAAGTCAGGTGTGTATGTGTTAAAGAAAAGGACTTTTGTGGGATCACATGACCTTGCTGAGGTGAAATTTTCCAAACTGGTGCATTGTGGTTGCTCAATGCACCTCTGGGTATAGGCTATATACGATGTCGACACATCTCACATGTGGGAGCGCACCAAGGTTGAAAGTACATAGCTGCCATGTTAATAACATCTGTGTGCTGCTATATATTAGGATAACTCAATTTATCATTCCTGTTTGCCTGAAGTACCATTTCAGGAGCCACTGATCAAGGCTTGGCATTTCTGACAAATGGTCAGCTATTGGACTTTACTACCTTGTTTCCCACATATGATCTGTATCTATACTTTGTTCTTGTCCAGAAGTATGAAGTGAGACGGACGTGCGCGTATACCCATGTCTTCTTTCAGTTTGCAGTGCGTTTTAGTGCCCCTTACTTTGCTACGCGGCGCCGCCGAAATCCAAGTACAACAAACAAAGGTACACGCCCGCATCGCTACTTCATACTTGGAGCTGGACAGAATATATACCACTTTACTTAAAGGTGCAACGAGCGGTTTTGAGGCACCCAGATATTGTGTCATATAGTAATTTCATATAGATTAGACACTCAATAGATTTCTTAACTTGTATTTGGCTACAGAACTGTCTTACAAGAGAGAAAAAAAAGTTGATTTTTGAATTGCTTATCTCATGTCTTTTCAATGCAAAACATAGGCTGACTTTTCGTATTTTTCCTCCTATACGAAATAGAAATTTACATTTTTGTACCAAGCAACATTTCTCCGCTTACATAAGATTTTTTAGGGACACCTGATATGCGAAATCTCGCGTTGCACCTTTAACTGTCCAGACTAGTAAACCAATTGATGGCATACATACTTGATCTTCTTTGGCATTGTTTTCAAATAATGAGATCCATATTGCTCATTTTTGTTAATCTGGGGGCTTCTTCTTCTTTTATCGTGTCCCAACACTGTGGTTCTCAAATATGATCAGCCAGAGATTGGTACAACGCCTGGCTGCTTCACTGAATTCCCGCAGGTCCGTGTTTTGTGCATTGTTGCACCAGCATTGGGCAGACCAAGAGGTGTTCCATTGTCTGTGGTGCTGTTCCACAACCACAGGTAGTATCCTGGTCTGCTTCCAAGTAGCCCAACTTCTGCAAGGAAACCTTAGATCGGCCAGTTCTGGTTCTCCATCTATTGAGGCATCGCCATTCAGCCCATGAGGAGTCAGCTCCAGGTGGGAGATGCTCACCAGTTCAATACCGATAGATTACTTGGTTATGGCAAGTCTTTTCTTTCCACAATGCGAATCTCTTTACCTCCTTAGAGACTGTTTCAAGAGGTTGGACTTTGCTTAAGAACTCTCTCTAATTTAGACGGTTGGCAGCAGGCATCTGTCCATACATAGGGTACTTCACATTGGATACCGTGGCAAGCTACGCTCTTGCATGCTCGCTCCCTACACGGATGTTCCCCCCCCTTTTGGTGAGCAATTCCTGTATGATGTCAAGTTTCCGTTGGTGTTGGACGGACAATCCTTGATAAGCCGGCAGGAGGCATTTAACGCTGATCAAGCGTTCTTGGCATGGGTTTGACTTTCCATACGGCAGGCATAGCTCTGCACATGAGTAGCACACAGGGCAAGTGCCGTCGATCTTAGGGTAAAGTGGGCGGCCCCCATCTGGTGCCAGTGAGTTTTGTTCAAGAGGTTATTGCGTGAACATACGTTACTCTTCGTCTTCTGGTGTCAAGTGGGGTGGGTCTTATAAGAGAGAGTGCGGTCCAAGGTTGCCTCTAGGTAGACTGGAGAACTTTCATAACACTTGATCTTCACTACGATTATTTGTTCATCTAGGGGAACATTCCTCCATCAAATTACTTGTTCTTGTTTACCATGTTTGTTCAGCTAGGGGAACATCAGTGTTAGAATGAGTCTCTCATTAAGTGCAGAGCTGAGTCCGATTCCATCAGTGTTGAGTTAGTGTGAGTCCATGGGACCCAGTCCGGTCCTCAGGTCTTAGTCCCAAGTCCATGGGCCCTGATTTGAGTCGAGCCTGTAGAATTGAGTCTGCGTAAAATAATTTAGTTAAGGGTGTGTGACCTGATGGACACCGCCCTCCCCCCCCCACATCTTCACTTTACCACCCCATTTTGGACTTGTGGACTCAACTCCTGCCCGAAGGAATCTGACTCAAAACTGATGCAATCGCTCCAACATCGTGGATTCCATCTTAAAAAATCCTGAGTTGAGCATCATCAAAACCCTTTCTTGATTGTTTGCTTTTATTTTACAAAGAGAATATATTTGTAAAATGTTGAAAAAATGTGAATAGTAGACATTGGTTGATGGACTTTCTTTCCTGTAAGTCCAGTGTGCTGGCCAATGTATAAGGGTAACGACTTGAATTTACTACGTTGTCATATTTTGAGGATTTCAGGTGTTGAAAACATCGTATCCAAAACATGATAATCATAAATCGGATAATTTACTTCCAGCATTGGTCTCTCGCTAAGAGTTTTAAAATATTGGCTTGACTGAATCGCGCCCCATAATATTTTGGCATCTGTATCGGGCACCAATAAAATTTTGGGCTCAATCGATTCAATTTTATATGAGTGTAACTACAAAGGAACTTTGGGGGAGTCTTGCGTACCATCTGGTTTGGATTGAGCTCTCACTGCAAGGAAAGTAGGAGTCAAAAGAGTAGAGTAGTATCTACAAAGCTTTCAGCTAGTTGTCAGTTTTAGTTAATATGTAAGATAAATGTCTGTACGAGGTGAACTTGTGTAGATTGCAATATTCCGAACTGTCATGAAATTGCTTGGAGATATTGCAGTTGTGTAGATTGCAATATTTTCATGCAATTTTTGCGACAACCAAATGAACCGCAAACAGAAAACCTTGGACTTAACGCACAAAAAAAAAATTAATGAATCTTTTTCTTACTGGAGCTCATTGGAAGCATGGAGTTATTAAAATAACTCCATGTCGGAAGCTAGGCACTCCAAAGTTAGGTCTTTAGATATATCCATAAGCAGTACTTTTTACATTTCAGTTTATACACTTGGGAATCGTGCGACATCTCGAATACACCTTCCACAAGGACAGTCAAAGATCAGATGTTGTTTAGCTGAACTTTTCAAAGAAATTTGGATTACAAATTTGCACCTTATCTTGATTTATGTAGATGTCTTCCATGCTTCTTCATAAACAACCTTTACCCATCTCTTAGCCTGCTGGCACCTGGCACCAGGAAATCATTTTATCATACCATCATGTAGATCCCTCGATTTTCATTGGATAATCGCCTCAATTTACTGACTAGATATATTCCGTATCACCCCCTCGGAGCACGTCTCAACGTCCGTATCATGTCAGTTAGGAACTGCGCATGCGTTACCATGCATCATGACAACAAAAATCCGAAAATTCGACGTTCATTTTTGACATAAATCACTGCTCTAATTTGGCGATTTTTAGCAATGTTGAACCGAGTTGGAACAAGATTTCATCATAATCGTTCTCACATATACTAAAAGACTTTAAAATAGATCAATAATTTTGTTTGTGAATCAGAAAAAGATGATTTTTAGGGCTGTTTATTTTCAAAGATTCTTGTCGCTTAAAATTTGTCACCGTTGCACTCATTTAAAACAATATGTCTGCAGTCAATTTACCGTAAAATATTGTTTGTTTTGTGAATTACCCTTATAAATTTCTTTAGGCCATATGTTTGTGCTTATTTTGTTCTGCTTGGGTATGATAAAATCGTTATTAGGTGAGTTTTGAGGTGATATGGATTATATCTAGTCTCGGATTCTGTATCTGGGCTCGGGCTGCGCCCTCGCCCGATACAGACTCCTCGACTAGATATAATCCGTATCACCTCAAAACTCACCTAATAACTAATAGTATATGTCTTGAGTAATAGTAGGGGACTCATTGGGAATGCTTAGCAACCTGACATCACCAAACTACAAAAGCCTAAAGGTCAATGATGCCAGGTATTGCTTTGAATTTTTGTTGTTGTGTGTGTGAATGCTGCACAATAAGTACATAATTGCTGGAGATAATTACTGTCTAGTGAGATATTTTGTGATTTCTTAAACTGGTATTCTCAGGTTTAAACCAGGGTTAGTCCTACATGAGTGGACCTTTTTTTCCTTTCAGCATACTAAGAAAGTTTAAAATGACAGATGAGAAAATTCCTCTTGGGTGGGCCATTCCACCCCATCCATGAGGAATTTTCTCAACGCACATTTTTTATATACAAAGCCCTCACCCGAAATGATTAAGACCAAATCAGCTTCCTTATGGGTAAACGGAACGATTTTGTAATTTACGTCGCCGGCGACGCGAAATTCAGCAAACGACGAAAACGGCGTTTAACACAAGAACACACACGCCGTATGCATGTTTCCCACGCTATGCACACTGTTTGACCGGTCTATAACCTTTGTGGTTTTAATATCAGTGAGTACGAGTCAAAAATATTCATGTAATATACACATTTGTTGATTAAAGTTATGGAAAACTTAAAAGTTAGCCTACAATTACCTGGATATCTTTATCCTCATATCAATGTCTCTATCTGTTTTGGGGTATGTTATTTTTATGTGTAAAATATATCTGTTCTTCCAATGGCCTAGACTATCATTTGAGAGCAAATTGAAGAAATTTCATATTTTGTGAAAATGTGCCAGTGCCGCTTTAAAGAATTATTCAATTGTGGCTAATGGAGAGTGAATGCTTAGATTGTGTAAGCATTGGAAGTGCCGTTTTGTTAGTTCTGATATTCCGAGCCTCATATCACAGCGCATTAATCGACAAATGTTGTTCACTTTGCACCATACTGCAGTAAGAAATGCATACTGAAAATTGTAACCTGCCCTTCTCATGCAATGCATCATGGGTAAATGTATATTTCAGCCATAATTGTATGTTATGAGTGTCAAATCAAAGGGTTTTTCTAACTTCATATCATAGAACAAGAAAAGTAAGGTACACTGATGTAACTTATATTAAAAGATAAGAAGCACTTTGTTTTCTTAAAATGTGGGCCTTCCATGGACCATCTTTCAGTGAAAAAAGTCCCTTTCCTTTATGGCTTGTTCCTGGGGTTAGTACAAGTTGTTACTAGTGCTTGTGTAGTGTTTTGTATTTTGATAGTGTTATTTAATAGATAAGTGTTTGTTATTTTGTTTATTTGTTTTATTGTTTTTATGTTTTTCATTTTTGTAATTTTAGCAATTTTTACTTTACTAGACCTGTGCTTGTAACCCTGTTTTATTTTGATGGTATTATTTAATAGATTAGTGTTTGTTTATTTGTGTTTCCTGTTAGTGTTCATTTTTACATCTCCGATGCATAGAAATTAGTGTTTAGCAATTTTACTTTTACTAGACAGTGCTTTAAACCTGTTATTTTGATGGTTATTATTTAATTAGATTTGGTATGCTTAATATATTTAGCAATTGATTATACTTTTTATCAGGGTGTGAATTGAATTATAACAAAACCTGTGTAATCTCTCTGTTTTTGTAACATGCTTATGGTGAGATTTTGTACTTGTACATGCTTATGTTATGCTTCAGATGAGAACAAAATGAAAATTGATAGTTAACCATATCAAGATTTTGAATACTTCAAACTTGTGCCAACTCTGTAATTATAATACTTAGTGTCAGAAAACATGCAAAATAAAGGCTTTTGGCTCAATTTTTCGCACATGGCCAGATTATTGAACTTTCACTTTTTGCCATTTAGTTAACCCTCAGGATTAAAAAAGTGGATATTTTTTAAAATTGTTATTAAAAAAAGTGTGCTAATTTTCCCTCTGAGATTAGAAAACCTTGTTTCATGAATGTGGTACTATGGAAATAGTTCCTATATGTCCCCCTTTAAAATTCTAACAGGAAACAAATTCTTTTTCATTATGGCCTACACTAATAAAACCCCAACCGCAAGGCCAAAAATCACTTGTTACATGTACAACTTCGACGAGAGTACATATGGCACTTTTGCCCACTGATTTCTAACACACCTGAGTCTACCACCTATCTTCCGGTATCTCTGATTGGCTCATATAAGATGATATAAGCATCAGGGTTTGCCAGTATTCCTTCTTCTTCTTCATCCACAGGCGGAAAAAAACGTGTTTTTTCCGCGGTTTTTTTCCACTTGGAAGAACAGGTTTCTTCCATTTTCTATCACTAAAAGCGGAAGAAACTAAAAAGTCTTTAAAATTTTCTATTTAATCCATGACTTACACTTTTGGTTTTATATTATACAGTTGGTCGTAAAGTAAGTGAAATAATTTTAAAAAACTATTCAGGACCCCCCTACCTACCCCATACCATTGCATCATTAAACTCACATTTATTCACAAGGCTAAATAATAAAAAAAATCTGAAGAAACTGATTAGACACTTTCCACGCCAGCAAGGCCAAGTCGAGACTCCTCTAAGACCTTGAACTCTTCAATTTCTTTAAACAAATGTTATTGTCTCCCTAACCTCGGTTCTCCCCACTAAGCATTACAACACAAGAACAAAAATGGTTGCTACTTTTATGACTTGGTGTTTTAAAATTACATATGGCCATACAGATTTAAAAAACAAGCTTTTGTCATTGTTTGCATCTACAATTCCAACTGTAGAGTATAAATGTGCACATGGAAAACTTGGAAAAGGAGTTACAATATCCGTCTGTATAATTTGATTCAAGACAAAACAAAATTGTGAAACAAATTTACTATAATACTTGCAAGGTATACTAACATGCCTATAACTTGTAAATAATTTTGAAAAAAAAAACCTGGGATTGTTTTGTAAATAACTAAGTACGCCCTTGATGATTGAAGTGCAAGCGATGATATGGTATAATTTCTCGATTTGTTTTCATAATCAATTTCCTGAGGTCTACCACTTTTCTTACAGTATCTCTGATTGGCTCATTACATGATATAGCATGATAGCACGCGGTAGTTTTTGACAAGAGAAGATATCAGTAGCTTCCCACAATGCGTTCTTAAAATCTAGTGTCTAACCGATCACCCTAATATCTGTTATACCGATTACCGATTTTAAAATTTCAAACTCGGTTCATTCCGATTCCGATTTTTTTTCTGTATATTTTTTTCGATAGCCAAAAGCTGCCAGAAAGTAGCAGATTGATTTAGGTAAACCACTAAAACAGGCAAATAGTAAGTTAGGAACAACATACACACTCCTGTGTATATAAAATAATAAAGTGATTGTTTCAGTTTCGATTTATTTTCACTGTTTGGCCATCAATTTGGAACAATTTTACTTCAAGTTTGGACCTCTTTGTTATTAATTTAATCGGTATAGAAAATCGGTAAAAAATGAGAATTTTGCCGATACCGATCAGATACCAATAAGGTCATAATCGGCCTGATTTCAAGAATACCGATCATATCGGTTATTCTCTATTAAAATCCAAGTTTGTGATCAGTACTGTCAATTTATCCATGTTTCATCTCTAACGATTCACATTAGTACCTGTACAAAAACCTCCATTGGAAGCAATGCATTGTGGGAAGCTACTGAAATCTTCTCTTTTTTTGACGACCACCCATGCTCCAGGAGCAGGTCTTCCTCACTAACCTCAAATGGCAACTATTGAGTGTTCTTATCTTTTTTGGACTTAGAATTTTTCCCTCTAACCTAGCGAGATTCGAACCCAAGACCACTGTATCATGAGGTAAGCTACCTAACCACAAGACCAGCGAGGATTGGTGTGCGAGATTTGCAATTCTAATCCTTGATAACATTTACGGAATAAATCGCTACTGCTATTGTGGTCAGCAATCAATTTAATGAATAGCTCCGTTCTGGAACGGTTGCCACAACCTATGCTCCAGGAGCATGAGTGGTGGTCAAAATCTCACACTTGCTAGCATGATATACCCTTCTGAATAACCAATCAAAATAGACCTTCTATATATCTGTACAATTACAAAGCTTTTCTTATGATGTCTGTGATTGGCTTAACACATATAAGCCAATGTATAACTAATAAAAAGGGACGGTAGACCTCCAGGGGTCAAAGGTGCCAGGAAATGCAAATAGAAATGATGTGGTTTGTGTCAAGTCTACAAGGAGGGGTGAGAAAGCATTCAATATTTGGGTTGGTGATGACATCATTAGTGACTATTGATTTTTCAGAGGGTAATAGAAAATTTTTTTTTTTTTTTTTTTTTCTCTATTTTGTTAATTTTACATCAAATTGTATTATTTTTTCGGGAATTCGTGATGTATGTACATATATTTTATGAATATAAGTCAAACTGAGCTTGACAAAAATCTTGACATATTTCCTTTAACACCTGAGGTCTACCACCTATCTTGCGGTATCTCTGATTGGCTCATTACATGATATAGCATGAAAGCACGCGGTAGTTTTTGACCACCACCCATGCTCCAGCAGCAGGTCTCCCTCACTAACTTCAAATGGCAGCTATTGAGTTTTCTTATCTTTTTTGGACTTAGAATTTTTCCCTCTAACCTGAAAAAATAATGAAAATTTAAAAAGAAGCAGTAGCGAGATTCGAACCCAAGACCACTGTATCATGAGGTCAGCTACCTAACCACAAGACCAGCGAGGATTGGTGTGCGAGATTTGCAATTCTAATCCTTGATAACATTTACGGAATAAATCGCTACTGCTATTGTGGTCAGCAATCAATATAATGAATAGCTCCATTCTGGAACGGTTGCCACAACCTATGCTCCATGAGCATGAGTGTTGGTCAAAATCTCACACTTGCTAGCATGATCTACCCTTCTGATAACCACTCAAATAGAACCTTCTACATGTCTTGTAACAATTACACAGGCTTTTCTTACACGATGTCTGTGAGTGGGCTTAACTCATATAAGCCAATTTATCTAATAAAAAGGGACGGTAGACCTCCAGGGGTTAAAGGTCCAGGAATGCAAATAGAAATGATGTGGTTTGTGTCAAGTCTACAAGGAGGGGTGAGAAAGAATTCAATATTGGGTGTGGTGAGACAATCATTATTGACTATTGATTTTTCCGAGGGTACATAGAAATTTCCAGGTGACTGGTGTGACCATATTCATGGTACTGACTGAAAATCAATAGTTTCACTAATGATGTCACTGAGTAGTGTATTCCTGTGTTTTTGTGGCCCTTTTTATTGGAATGAAAGGCCCTGTAAAGATTTGACTAGGTTTATCATCTCATTTCCTGGGACCTTAAGTTTTATATGCCAGACTTGTTGTGTGTATAACACTGGTCTCATAAGCAGTCTCAAACTGGAGACAAGTGGCATTCTTTTTTTACTTGTATTTGCTTTATTTTTTTGGCAAATTAGTAATTTATTTGTTTTAATTTTTGTTACGGATACATCAATCATGTTTAATTAATATTTTTAAATATTTTTCTAATTTTTTAAATTATCATTTGTTAAAGTGTCTATAAAAATCTCTTCATCAATCTATAGATATTGATCATTCCTTTTATTTGGTACATTTGTGTTGGCCATTTTTGGCATTGTAATTCAGTTGTGAAAAGTTGTATAAATCTTGCTTTGTCTTATAAGCTAGAGACAGTGATCTTCCTTTTAATGTTTACATTTGGTTTAGCCATTATACACAGCATAAAAATAATAGCATTTCTACATATTTGACATTGAAGTGATCCAACCTATATTGCATCTTTTAAGTCATTTTTCCCGCCACTCGACTTCCCTATCTGGAGTTCACTGGGAAATGTTGGTAATGAGTTTTCAGTGTGTACATCTAGGATTTAATAAAGCATAGAGTCATTTGAATGGAACCCTGATAAATTTGTTGTCATGTCGCCAAAAAAATAACATGCCGAGACAGTATTGTAAAGTGACTTGATGCAATTATACATGCGTATCATTGGGTTCAAAATTCAACAGCCATCAACCTGCGATACACATGCATACCTGCTTTGATGTGATGTCATGCAGATTAACTTACAATGCATTGGTTCGAATGAGGTAATCAAAGTCAAATAAGAGTCACTACCCAATCCCTCAACCTCGATGGTATTTTTGAACCAATCCATAATGCATTGTAATGTGCCTATATTGTACGGTATTAAACACATGTCAGCACTTGGGGATCATGTTATTCCAAAACCACATCCATGAATCATGATCATGCTAAAAAGTCCATAAGTAATAATCCTTTGTGGGCTAAAATGAGTATGAAGTCAGGGTTTTATGTGGTTTAAGAATTAGGATTTTGTGGGATCACATGACCCTATTGGGGTGAAATTTCCCAAAACTGGGCATTGGGGGATTGACCAGAATCCAAAATGTGCCAGTGGAGAGGAATGCAGCCTAACAATATCCTAGACTAACCCTAACCCTCTCCCCCCCCCCCCTTGAACTTGGTGCAAAAGGGTAAATGACTATAGTTTCCCACAACCGGTGTAAAAAGTCCCATTGGTTCCTGTACGAAATATGCGAGATGAAAAATGTCATTTTCCCTCATTGAACATCCCAGACCTACAGCTAACATTCTGCTGGACGAGCATCATATCTCTTACCCGATGGATTAATCAGAAATTAGGGTAGTTATCCCCAACTTGTCATGCTACTGGACCGTGAAGCCTAGCATGGATTTGGAGGTCAGGCCTTTCAGTCGGGTTTCCCTGTAAGACTCGGTTTGTTAAAATTGGTTTGTCAGATCAAAATAAAAGTATCAATGGCAACCTTTATTTGATATTCCTAAAGAGTTTTATACTTACTGATAGAACCATGATTTCAAACCCAGATCCCGCCATTCTCTCCCAGTTTTTTGGGTGCACTTAGAAACCAGTCCACAAAAAACACTATTTGCAGCGGGGTGGACTTGCCTCTCTTTCTCAGTGATGTACCAGGTGTGATCCCTATGGGGACAAACATGAGTCTATGGGTCTCATTTTGGGTATTTTGTGTATCAGCCACCCCTTTGCATTTTACGGGTCAATTTGGTATGGGATGTGTCCTGTTACAAAATGTTTTCAGAAAATATCTAAAAAATCTAAAAAACATAAAAAACATTAAAAATTGCAAAAAGTTTGGCAAATTTGTGTTTAAAATTGTTGCCGAATTTGTGTCAATATTTCTGAAAATGTGGGGTCTCAGATATACCCAATCGGACACTTGTTGAAAAATTGGTATAGACAGTGGTCCACTTGCTCAGATACTTGGAGATTGCATCTCTACTGAATACACCCAGTGTACTTAATATTCTTTATTTTTTGTATGTATTGTTGCAATAAAGCAAACATTGATAGGATTTGACTCACTTTGAAATATAAGTCAGAACTCCTGCCATTTTCCTATGCACCAAAACATGCCAAGGTAATTACTAGTTGATCTTTGCATACACAACTTTGAAGTATTTCATAATTTTGTATTGAAAATGTGTACATTAAACGCTGAATAAAGCTATAGAATGGTTGTGTTGTACTTTGTTGTATAAAATAAGTCTACAATTTGTGTATGTACATTCCATATATTTGGGTCGTTTGGAGCAAATCTGTGATCACGGAGTGCAGAGCATTATTTCTCAGTGTATTTGTCTTCTATCTTCTTAGCGTATCCACAAGTCATTGGTAATGGCTTGTGGTGGTGTCAGGATTTATTCAACTGAGTGTGTTGATCCGGGGCCGCGTGTATCCATGATACGTGGACGCTCCTAACATGGCCCTGCTATTTGAGGCTGTGGCGGATTGGGAACAGTCAGGGGTTTTCACCCTACTCTTATTCGACACTGACTGCGATGTACATGTACAGTTGTGACTCTCTGTACACGGGACCGACGGCTTAACGTCCCCTCCGAAGGATGGGATGCTTTCATGATCCATTTGCCCAATTCCAAGTGAACCATGGAGGAGAGCAGTATTCTTTATTTAATCAGTAGCTGGTATACAGATCAAATCCAGAATTGATAGTACCCGAATAAATCCCAGCAAGTGCCACGACCCCAGCGGGATTCGAACCCAGGAATTTTGTTGGTAAATCTGCGTCACAGGCAAGCACCCTAACCGCTAGGCCACGCTCTGTCTTCTATGAAGGTTAATGAACAAATTCAGCTGGGTGCTTCTTGTGAAAGTGCTGGCAGAATCCAGGAGTGGGAAATTTATAATATGGGGTCAAAAACAAAAAATGTTTTTGATTGCTGTAAAAAGGTAACCAAAGTGTTCGTCTTGTGTTCTTTAACCATCACAGAAATGATGCTCCAAATGACCCAACTAATATGAAATCAATACTACCCCTGTGGAATAATTTACCTAATTCTTCCATAAAGGGTGCGTATCCGCGTATTTCAAATGAAGTTTTCCCACAGACGATAGTGGCCAAGGCTCATTCATATAAGCAAACAGGACAAGAACCACAACCGAATTTAGTTGACTTCATATGGGTTGGTCATGGTCAGACAATGGTGGTCAAGCCTCATTCAATATAGCAACCACCCAACTGAAAGTAGATTACAGCAATACAGACTGCAAATCCTCCGTCTTCTATTGTAGAAGGACTAGATCTCAAGGTTGTGATTCAAGCTAAACACTTGTGGAGTCATCAACTTCAGCCAGACCCAGGGTATCATGTGGAGGATGGTGGAGGCAACATGGAATGATGGTGTGGTCTGCTGTCTGTTCAGCCTCTCCACACTCACAAATTGCACTCTGAGCAAGGTCCCATAGGTGCATGCTGTGTTCCAAGATCGTCTGCATAGATAAAACGACAGGTTCCTGCACTCCTAGGTTGGTCGTTGGTATAGATGTTGAACAGGAGAGATGCGAGCACGCTCCCTTGGGGTAGTCCATTCTTGAGCCTACGCCATCGGCTCTTCTTGGCTCCTAGCCAAATATTGAATGCTTTTTGGTCCTTCCTTGTAGACTTGACACAAACCACATCAATTCTATTTGCATTTCCTGGGACCTCACCAGTTGATTTGAAGCCGAAGGAAGATGCAGTATAATTGAAAATTATATGAAGATACTTTCTAGCAGTATAGTTGAGATTATACAAGTCCTCCTGATGGGGAGAATCAACTCCCTTCCTTTAAAGCGACAGGAGAAGTTTTTTTGCGAATTTCTCTCAAATTGCACTGGATCGGCTGATGTAGACCAGCGACCGAGGACGATTCGAAGGTTTATCGGACAAACAAGTAGAAAAGAAAAACCGCAAACCTTGTTTTGAACTTGTCTGCTATCGTAATCATCCTAATAGAAAACCATGTCGTGCACGACAGAAAATACTAAATCATCATCTTAGCACATAAAGACATCAAGACGGCTTATTCATTTCAGGTGTGATCTAATACATAGGTAAGCATTCCAAATATACAAAAAACCCGGGTTCGCAAAAATGGGCGCGCTTTCTGAAAATGTCCTTGTGTCTCTTTAAAGGGCCATAAGTGAAGTTTAAAGTTTCCCTCCCAGCATGCGTATTTGTGGTTGATTCATTGTTTTAGAGTTCAAGATTAGAATTTAAGAATGAACTTCTAAAAAGGAAGATAGGCATGCGCGACCAGATGAGGTCGGTTTTTCTAGTTTGTTTTTAAACCTGGAAAATTGCTCTCCTTATCGTGTCCACGGTGGTTCCCAAATATGATCCAGCCAGAGGTGTGTACAATGTCTGGCTGCTTAATTGAATTCTGCAAGGTCCTTGTCTGTGCATTGTTGCTTCAGCATTGGACAGATTAAGAGATGTTCCATTGTCTGTGGTGCTGTTCCGCAATCACAGGTAGTGTCCTGATCTGCTTTCAGGTAGATCCACTTCTGCCAGGAAAACTTAGATCGGCCGGCTCTGGTTCTCAATCTATTGAGAAATCGCCATTCAGCCCATGAGGAATCAGCT